>PVJX010031074.1:0-21508 GCA_004027295.1 Dolichotis patagonum
TTTTTTTTTTTTTTTTGAGGTTTTGTCTTGTTTCTACCCTTTTTTCTGTATTTTTTTCTCTTTAAATAAAATTTAAAAAAAAAGAATAGAATATTAAAAGCTGTTACAGAAAAGAGACAGAGCATCTATAAAGGAAAACCAATCAGAATCACAGCAAACTTATCAACACAAACCATCAAGTCAAGAAGAGTTTGGAGTGAAGTGTTTCAAACCCTGAAAGAAAACAACTTCCAACCCACACTGATCTACCCTGAAAAACTATCTTTCAAAATTGATGAAAAATAAGATACTTCCATGATAAAGAACAACTGAAGGAATTCATGACTACCAAACCAATTCTACACAGAGTGTTAAAGGATATTCTACAGACCCATGGTTCCAGGAACAGCAGCAGAGGAGGATCACCAAACAAGACAGGCAATTGAATGAAGGGGAAAAGTGGAGGGCCAACAACAGGAGGATAGCAAGGCAGAGACAAACCAATGTATGCCAGTTGTAATCATTAATAGATGGCCTCAGGTCAGCAATAAAAAGAAACACAGGGAAAGTGGATCAAGAAACAAGATCCATTGATACACTGTACACAAGAAACACATTTAACTGGAAAATCAAAGGAGAGAAAACAATAGTTTCATGTGACAGGAGAAGAGCAAAGGGGAGGAAATACCTGGGAAGGAAAGGTGGAAACTACTGTCAATTTCTTATTGTCTTATCTTGAATTCTTGCATTGTTTACACGATTTTGTTAGGTTTGCCTCTGTTCTGTCTTGTTTTGTTAGATTCTATGCTGTCAGATGGTAGGGGCAGCTATTTTGCATATAATGGAATATATTATAGTAATCATGGTTTCCTATTATATTGCTTTGAAGTCTTATACTGCTTTCATTCATTGGTTTGATTCGTTTTATTCTTTGTTTGATTTTATTATGTGTAATGGTATGAACAGCTATTTTGAAGAAAACAAGACATTACAGTAGCCATTGCTGATTTACTATCATCTTGCTTTAAAGTCCTACCATACTTTTGTTCTTCTGTTTTGACTGGTTCTATCCTGTTGTGGTTTATTTGATTTTATTATGTGTGATGGTATAGACAAATTTTCTGAGGAAAATGAGATATAGTAGCCATCGTTCATTTCCTGTTATTTGGTTTTGAAGTCTTGTAATGCTTTCATTCTTTAGAATGGTTTTATACTATATTGTTATGTTTGATATTAATGTGTGTGAAGGTATGCTCAACTATTTCAAAGAAAAGAGACATTATGGTAGCTACTGTTGATGTCTGGTTGTCTGGTTGTGAAATGCTGTGTTGCTTGCATTGTTCTGTTCTGATTTGCTTTGTTTTGTTCTCTTTTGTTTTATTCTCTTTAAAATAAAAAAATGTTTTTAAAAGTTTATTTTAAAATTATGAATTATTTCAGTGTTACACGAAGTTACCTATAAAACTATGGTAAATCAGGTGGAGTGGCACAGTCCATAATCCTAGTACTTTGGGAAGCTGCAATAGGACTGCAAGTTTGAACTGAACGTGGGCAACTTAGTGACTTAGTGGGACTCTGGCTCAAAATAAACAAGGAGGCTGGGAATGGGGGATGTTCCAAGGCCATGGGTTCAATTCCCAGAATCAGGGCAGGGGGAGAGGGGAACGCAGTAATAACAGGTAGTATTTATCTTAATATTTTTACTTAAAAACTGTCCATAGTTGTAAATGACCAAGTGTCTGTGATGGCTATGCTGCCCTACAAGCCCTGATACAGGAGCCTCTGCATCCAGCCTCAACCCAGCCTCTGATAATGTCCTCTGATCTCAGCTTCAAAACTGCCACTGACTCCAACCTAACCACACACCAGGCTGTTCTCTGCAGGTGTCTGGGGCACTTCTACTCTCCAGAAATCTCCTCGCCACAAGGACATCACTTTTCTTGCACACCTTTCTCACACAGACTGCACTTTCCTCCTTGTGTTCTTCATAATGTGCTCTCCCAGTAGACTGAGCAAGGACCTCACCCCCTCGCCGCTGTCTGCCTGCTGAATGCTGTAGACGCACACAGACACTTGCCACACAGGATGAGGCAACTTCTCCTGGTGTCCCAGAGCTCACCAGTGAAACCAGGTAGGTCTAAAGCTATCTGTGGTGACTTTCAAATGAATTCTATTTCTTTAATAGGCTAAACCAACTTATATCCTCTACTTCTTCTTTCTGTTTTTTAATAATTTACACTGCTATCTCACTTTGACCATATCATCTAAATCAGTTAAATTATTTAACATAGCACTATTCATACACTGTTATTCTTTTAAAATTGAGTAGGGTCTATAATAATGTTTCCTCTTTTATCTCACATTAGTAATGTGAGGCATGTACCCCCACTCTTAGCACAAGCATGCTTTTTGACAGCAGCAAAATTAGTAAACAATAACAAAAAGTTATTCAGAAATACTAAAATAATTGGAAAATTAAGCATTGTGCTAACTCACCTATAATTCAAATACACGTCACAAGAAAAATGAGAAATATCTTGAATTCAGTGAAAATGAAAAAATACTGAAATCTATAAAATGCAGTTGAAGAATTTGTACTATTGAGTAATTATAATTTGGAAAAAAGTTCTAAAAACCAGTGATCTAAGGGACTACTATAAGAAGCCAAAAGAAGTAAATTGAAGCAGTAGAAAAGAAGTTACAAACACAAGAAAGAAGTCAGGCAATAAACAATTAATAAATAAGCTAAGCACAGTAGCAGTGCTCTAATCCCAGCATTCTAGGAGGCTGAGGCAAGAGGATCTCAAATTCAAGCCCAATCTTGGCAATTTGTGACTTAATGAGGCCCTGCTGCAAAATAAAGGGCTGGGAATATAGCTCTGTGCAAAGATCCTGGGTTCAGTCCTCAGTAACAAAAAGAAGACAAGGAAAATTAACAAATATTAGGGGAAAAATCAAAAGCTGTTAAAAAAAAAAAAACAGGCATTACTGTACAGCAAGTGTCTAGGCTTGAACCCATGACTACATTCACCAGCCATTTAAAACAGAAAAATAAAAGAAAAATTTCAAAGCAGTGATACAGAGTAACAATGGTTAATACAGAGTAATAGCAGAGCAACAATGGTTAATACATTGTATATCTTTAAATTGTTCTTTAAATCAGTTACTCAGAGTACAAGCTAAGGCCATTCATTTGTCTAAACAACGTTAGCACAAACTTTTCTTTTCAAAAGAACTAAGAAATTAGTATATACCTTATCTATTTTGTGTATGTTTATGTATATGTATATGTATTTTCCCCTTTCTTTTTTCTCTTTTCCCCCATCCCAGTTGTTCTTTCCTTCTGAATAGTTTCTTCCCATTTCACAATATCTGCTGTACATTTTGAATCTTACTTTTTCAGCTTCTCACACTAGGGTGATAATACATTGTGTACACATGCGTGTCTGATTTATTTCATTTATAAGTATGGTCTCAAGTTGCATCCATTTAACTATAAATGGCTCAAGTTTATCTTTCTTTGTGGCTGAGTAGTACTCATTGTATAAAAAGACCACATCTTTTTTATCCATTCCTCAGTTCATGGGCATTTGGGTTGTTTCCAAGATCTAGCTATTACAAATTGTGCTGCTGTAAACATGAATATGCATATACCACTGTGGTATGATGTTTTTAATTCTTCTGGAAAGATACCCAGAAGGGAAACAGCTGAGTCGCAGGGGACCTCTAGTCCTAGTTTTTTGAGGACTCTCCACAATGATTTCCACAGTGGTTAGGACTGGGGATTTAGCTCAGTGCCATAAGCGCCTGCCTTGCAAGTGCGCCATCATGAGTTCAATCCCTGGTACTGGTAAAAAAAAAAAAAAGAAAAAAAAAACCCTGAAAACACAGTGGTTGTACCAGTCTACACTCCTACCAACAGTGGAAAAGTGTTTCTTTTTCCCCCACAGCCCTTCCAGCATTTGTTATTGGTTGATTTCTTGATAACAGCCATTTTTTCTGGGGTGAGACAGAATCTCAGTGCTGTTTTAATTTGCAGCTCTCAAATGAGCAGTGATTTGAACATTTTTTCATATATTTATTTGCCATTTGTATTTCTTGGGTATGTAGTATGTATTCATCTCAGATGCTCATTTTTAGATTGGATCTTTGAATTTGAGGGGTCTGATTTTCTTCAATTCTTCATATGTTCTAGATAGAAAGTCCTTTTGATTGTTGGTTAAATTTTTTTCCCACTCTGTGGGTTTTCTTTTCACTCTGATAATAATTTCTTTTGAGTGTGCAAAAACTTTTTAATAAAATGAGATTCCAATAGTTGATTCTTTGACATACTTCCTGTGCAGTTTGGTTTTTGTACATGAACTCTCTGTCCCCCCTTCGTCTTCAAGATTTCTTACCTACTTTCTCTTCAAGTAGATTTTGTTTCTGTTTTAATATTTAGGTCTTTGATCCATTTTGACTTTAGTTTGATACACTTTGTTATTAATTCTTACTCTATTTTGCATTTCTTCAACTATTTCATACATAATTACTAAGTACTATGATTATTCACTGATTATTTAACATCCACAGGCTTTGGTACATCTAATTATGCTAACTCTTCCTGTTGGGATGCTTGTGTGCCTGTATTCTGGGTGTAAACTCATGTTTGTTTAAATTTAATCTACAGAAATTCTGAGGGCCTACATTGAGCAGTTTCTTCTGAAAATAATTTGTATTTTTTTCAGCAAGAAGCAAAAGAGAACTATCATAACACTCACTATTCTTGTTTTTCTTGTCTCTTTTGGCCTTTGGAACATCATCTTAATTTTTAATGCACCAAAATGCTCACAAGAATTTATTATTACTTATCTAGTACCTAACTGTATTATAATGAGAAAACCTTCTAAGAGTATCTAGAATCTTCTCTAGTAAATCCCCAGCCATCCAATGGTCACTTCTCAACCAAAATTGAAGTCAGGCAAGGGGATAACTCTGATTCTATAATCAGGCATTTAATGAAAATGGACCGAGGAATCAAAGACCTTTCCAAAGTGAAACTAATGAGATTTGATGATCCAGTGTTGGGCCCTCGACGCGTTCCGGTGCTGGGCAAAGAGCACACTGAAAAGACCCCCATTTCTGAACATGCTATTATTTTCCACGTGGATCTCATGAGCAAGAAAATTCATCTCACAGAAAATGGGCTATGGGTAGATATCGGCGATACAATTATCTACCTGGTTCATTAAACTCATTGCACCCTGGAGATTTGCCAAGGTCTAAGATACTGTTACTCTGAGAACCTACATAGGTTTTATTTTTAACCTTCAAATTCTGCGTGTAACCATAACTATGCCCAGTGATCTTTGATTCTTAGACCTAATAAATTTTTTCCCCATCTTTTTGGCCTCTAAGAGAAAAAAAAAAAAAAACAGTATCTAGAATCTAAGAAGCAGAGGTCCACCCCTTCCTTTCTACCCTCTACATACAAGGTGTACCCTAAATGGCAGTCATGACAGTGCATGCCTTATTTAATGTGTTCCCTGTAAGTGAGCTAGAACATATACCTTACTATGTCTGCATGACTACCCTGCCCACTTTTTTTTTTCAGTGTGGGAAGTGAACTCAGGACCTCACATGTGCTAGGCAAGTGCTCTACCACTGATCTATATCCCTGACTGTCCCCATTTTATGTAGATTACACTTTGGCTTGGAGAGACCAAGCAACTTGTCCAGAGACATACAGATCCTCTCAAAGCTAGTCACAAGAGGATCAAATAAGAGAACCAAATAAGGTAGGAAGAAGGAGAAGAAGGGGAGAGAAGGAAGAAGCAAGGAAGGAAGGAAGAAGGGAAGGAAGAAAAAAGAAAAAGAAAGGAAGAGACTACCTTCAAATCTAAATGTTTTACTATTGTCTATCCTTTGAGCTTCCATCTATACAATATGTTTGTGTAAATTACAAAATATAGCAGAATCTAATTGCAAAGGAAAATCATCTTACCTTTTGTAGAAACTTCTTGTTTAAATTTTGTACTCAGGCAAAACAGAAAAATATTTGGGTTTTTTTCTTGGAGTATATCCAACTTTAAGAATTCTTTTTTCATTCAATGGAAGATTTTTAATCTCTTTACCTGAAATATAAGTGGAGAAAAACTGAATTTCTTCTTTTACAAAAAAATCAACTTTAAGAGTAGAATAACTGCCAAGTGTGACACACACCTGTAATCCGAGTACTCACGAGGTTGAGGCAGGATCACCACAAGTTCAACTCCAACCTAGGCTATATAGAGAGACCCTGTCTCAAACCCCATCCCCAAAGTGGTTGTCTCTTCTTTTATAGAGCTGGTTTACTAAAATGTAGGCAAAATGACAAGAAAAACAAAAACCATTATCTTTAGTTACTATTCAAAGTGTCAGAAAATTCACGACGAAATTCATCACCTGAATTTTGTAAGTTAACTTATAAAAGAAGAGGCAACTTGGGGCTGGGGTTTAGCTCAGCGGCGTAAGTGCCTGCTTGGCAACTGCAAGGTCATAAGTTTGATTGCTGGTACCAAAAAAAAAAGCGCAGCAACTCGGTTTGTTGTTGTTGTTGCTGCTGTTGCTGTTCTAAATAGATTAGTATCAGTGATAAAAATCCATTCTAGGGTCAGGGATATAGCTCACAGCACAGCACCTGCCTGACAAGTATGAGGTAATAAGTTTGATTCCAATACCAAAGAAAGAAAGAAAGAGAGAAAGAGAAAAAGAAAGAAAGAAAGAAAGAAAGAAAAGAAAAGAGAAGAGAAAAAAGAATTCATTCTATATTCAGCTAACTGGTTTAGTGTTTAGAATGTCACATTAAAAAAAAAAACCCAGGGTACAGTGGCACTGGCCTGTCTTCCTTCTATTTACTGTTTGGTAAACTGAGGTAGGAGACTCCTTGAATTCAGGAGTTCAAGCCCAGTCTGTTTCAAAAAAACAAAACAAATTTGAGCTTTGTGACACAAAACTTGTTATTCCAGCACTCTGGGAGGCTAAGGCAGGGGGGCTGCAAGTTTGAGTCCACACTGAGTGGCTTAGCAACTTTGCAAGACCCTGTCTCAAAATTTAAAAACATTTAAAATGGGCTCAGGAAGTGTGAAGACCCTAAGGTCGATTGCCACAGGGTGAAAAAAAACCTGACTGTGGTGGTATACTCCTGTAATCTCACCATTTGGGATACTGAAACAAGAAAACTGCAAATTCAAATCCTACCTGGACAATTTGTACATGACTCAAAGACTAAAAAAATAAACCAGGCGTGGTGGCACATGCTTATAATTTCAGCACTCGGTAGGTTGAGGCAGGAGGATCACCACAAATTGGAAGCCTGCCTGGGCTACATAATGAGTTCAAGGCCAGGCCAAACTACACAGCAAAACCATGTCTCAAAAAAAAAAAATTCTTTGTCACAAAGGAAGGAGAGGGTGAAAGACAGGGTAATGGGGAAGGAGAGAATGGGGAAAGTAGAAGGGGAAGGAATGAAGGAAGAAAGGAAAAAGGGAAAGAGGAAGGAGGAAAGGAGACAGGTAGGCATGCCTGAGGAAGGAACACATAACCCTAACTTCTTCTTTAACAGGCAGAGTTGCTGGCATCTACCTGTTCTCTGCTAGCAACCCCAGCAACATGACCCTTTCTTATAAGCTCCCTGAAGGCTGGAGCAGGACTCTCCCATATAGTCTGTGTCTACAGTCTAAATTCTGCCATCACTGTAGGCGGTAGTGGCGAGGTTTCCATCCCTTTCTTCTGTGTCCTCAGATCTCATTCTATGGTGCTGGATTATTTTAGAAAACCTTTCTCCCAAGCCCTATCCTCCAATTCCTTTCCTTAAGCAGAATAATTTCTTTGATGTCCAGTCAGGAAAAAGCCACCTGTGCTCTCCCACAGGGCATCGTAATCAGAATAAGGGCAAGCACTCACTCTCCTTGGCCCCCATGGATATTCTTTTTCTTTCTCCTTTTTAAAAAAATTTTTGAGACAGGGTCTCATATAGTTCAGGCTGTCCTTGAATTCACTATGCAGCCCAGACTGGCCTCAAATTTGCAGTGATCTGCCTGCCTCAGCCTCCTGAATGCTGAAATCACAGGCATGTGCCACCTTTCTGGGCTCTTTTTCCTTCTTCCATTCATTCTTTCAATTGTTTTAATTACTCTTTTTTTTATTTTTGGCAGTGCAAAGGATGAAACACAGAGCCTCACACATCTTGGGAAAGGGATCTACATCGTCCATTTCCTGTGGATATTTCTATATCACCTTGTGCCTTCATTTTTAAAATATTGTATTTTATTTTGAGACAAGGTCTTGCTATGTAGTAGTTCAGGCTGGCCTTGAGCTCAGCATGTACCCCAGACTGGCACTGAACTCACAGTAATCCTCCTGCCTCAGCCTCCCAAATGCTACGACTCAGGCATGCACCAGCACACTCAGTATGCTTTCCAAAAAACCCCACTATTTTTTATACTTTTGCTCCTGGTTAAAATGGAGTAACAGAGCCGAGGCTCAGCTGCATAAGCACCTGTCTTGCAAGCGCGCAGTCATGAGTTCAATCCCTAGTACCAAAAATAAATAATTAATAAATAAATAAATAAAATGGAATAACAGGAACCAGATTTACCTTCCCACCTACCAAAACTTAAAATATATGATGCAATGTTTTTTCTGTTTTTTTTTTTTTTATTGGTACCGGGGATCAAACTCATGACTGCATACATGCAAAGCAGGCGCTTATGCCACTGAGCTAAATCCCCAGCCCCAATGCAATGTTTTTTCAAGACACTAGACATCTTTTTTTCTCCAAATCCATTTTATTTCAAGTAGAAAAAGAAAAAGAAAAAGAAGAAAGAAGAAAGAAAGAAGATACTCACTGTCATTAATCATTACGGACATACAAATTAAAACCTCAATATTAAAACCACAATGAACTAACACTTTAAAAAAAAAAAAGACACTGGACATCTGACAAGGAAGGACAGTGATCCCTGAAGGAAAAGAAAGAAATAAGAAGAGCCCTGCCACTGTTCAGCTGCCTGCCTGATCAAGAGTCTGACCCCCAGACAGGGAAAGAGAAGACGTAAAGCCCAGTAGTTTCCTGAGTTGAACACTAGCTGGGGCACGGAGTAGTCAAGATGACCAGAGTGCACAAGAGAACTACAGAGGGTCTTCAGCTGAGACTGATCAGTACTTGTGGTAAGGAAGGCACCCAGTCAGAGAAATATCACTCAAAAAGATTTAGAGGAATGTAGCTCAGTGGAAAGCATTTGCCTAACATGTACAAGGCCATGAGTTTAATTCCTAGCACTGCACAAATAAAAAAGATTAGAGAGAACAATCCTTAACGTTCACACAGGGTGAATGTTGGTTCCTCTTCCTCCCAGAGTAGAAAATCCTGTAATTTACAGGATATTGGGTACAGTGATCAAACTCTTCCCTCAGTGGTGGGGCAAAATTAACTTAGATAAAACATCTCCCTGGTTCTACTTAGCAAATCTTAAAAGCAAGACTCCCCCAAATCAAACCATTTCCAAGTAATTAAATCCGTTTCAGAACAAAGGTCATGAACATCTACAGGAATACAAAAATACCCAGAATCCAGCACAATGAAATTCACAATGTATAAAGGTGCAGGTATCCAATCAAAGCTTACTATGGCAGGTAAGAGAGTAGGAAAACACAAATTATAATGAAGAATAAAATCAGACAAAACCAACTCAGAAATACACAAATGAGTTAATAGATAAGGGTATCTATTACAGTTGTTAAAATTGCTATGAATGTATCCTATAAGTTCAAAACCTTTCAAAAGGCAAGATTAGACACATTAAGTAGAGACATGCAGGGCCAGGGATTCAGCTCAGCAGCATTAGCACCTCCCTGGCATGTGCAAGGTCGTAAGTTCGATACTTGGTTCCAAAAAAAGAAAAAAAAAAGTACAGACATGGAAGACATACCAAGGAGTCAAACAGAATCATAAAAATAATGTAGAAATTGCATGTAGTAAGGCACACCTGTAGTCCTGGTAACACTGGAGCTTGAGGCAGTATAATTTTAAGTTTGAGACCAGCCTGTAAAATTTATGGATACCCTATCTCAAAATAAAACATAAATATGACTGAGAATTAGCTCAATGGCAGAGCATGCCTGGTTTCGATGCCCAGAACCAAAGAGAAGGGAAGGGAAGGGAAAAAAAAAAGGTGGAAAGAAGAAACAGGAACAAAGAGTTCACTATATTTCTCCTGCAAGCTCCACAGAAAGGATCAACACACAGTATCTTTTGTATCAGGGTTTGCAAGGAGAATACAAAAATAGAGGACACATAATTTATAGTATTAGTTATAATTATCACCCAATGAGTCAAATACAAAGAAAGTGCAGGAAATCTGTCCATATACTAAAGACCTAGAGAATCCAGCCAAGGGCCAGGATCCTATGGCAATATCCTGTATGAGTTCAAATAAAGACCTAGAGCCCATGACAATGCCTCCCATGAGTCCAGCTGAAGGCCTGAACCCACAACAACTCAAACAAGTGTGTTTCACGGATCTGCGCTGAGAAAGCCCCAAGGTCAGCAGTGGAAGCTAGACAGTCTATGTCAGCGGGATGAAAGGTTGTGCACTGGAGTCAGGAAACAACATGCAAAACAAGAACCAGGGCTCCCCTGAAAAATACCACAGCAACACTGAGGTCCTGAGCTCCTCCAATGCCAAGAACAGCCAAGTTCATATCAGAAAGCCAGCATGACAAGCTTTTCCAGGCAACTGAGCAGCGTACCATCTTCCCCTCCAGAGCCAGGAGACAGTAAAGACCAGAGCTCCCCAAAAGTGAACTGCGGCCATTCTCAGTGATAGCAAGGCCCTGAGCTCCTCTGACGATTATAACAGCTAAGTTCATACCAGGAAAGAAGCTCGACAAGCTTCTCCAGGAGAACCAAGGCAACAGGAGAACCAACAACATTACTTTTCCTCTCCAGTTCTTTTTGTTGTTTTTTGTTTGTTTGTTTGTTTGTTTGTTGATACCGGGAATCAAACTCAGACACTTATGCCACTGAGCTATATTCCTGGCCCTCCAGTTCTTTTTATCTTGGCAACAACAGGTGGGCCATTCACACTCAGCACCGCACAGATTCAGTTCAGCTGGTATCAGTACAGCATCATTTCAGTACTTTTTTCATCCCCACCGGATTCACCAATCACTGAGCATCTCCCACAGCTAAAACTGCACCAATGGTTTCCTCAGCCTGAAATGTCCCTTTTCCCATTTTCACTCCTCAAAAATTTCCTTCCCATTCTTTGTCTGAAGTTCAGCTATAACCACTTTTTTTTTGGTGGGGGGACAGGAGCAGGGTCTTACTATGTAGTTCAGGCCCAGGCTGGCCTCGGCCTGGCAATCCTTCAGCCTCAGTCTCCCAGTTGTACCCACCTTTATCAAACATGTCTAGGCAAGTGTCATGGTACACACCTGTAATCCCAACACTCAACAGGCTGAGGCAGGAAGCCTGCCTTGAGTTCAAGGCCAGTCTGGGCTACTTAGTGAGTTTAAGGACAGCCTAAACGACAGACACAGTGAGACCCTGTCTCAAAAAAAAAAAAAAAAATAGGGCAGGTATGGTGGCTTATAATCCCAACACTTGGGAGGCTGAGGCAGGAGGACTGTTTTAAGACCAGCCTGGGCTACAAAGTGAGCTCAAGGCCAGCCTGAACTGCATGGTGAGACCCTGTCTCAAAAAGGAAAAAAAAAATTAAATTTGTGGGCCAGGCAAAGTGGTGCATGCCTGTAATTCCAGCACTCGAGAGACTGAATGACGCAGGAGGATCACTTCAAGTTCCAGGCCAGCTGGGGCTGCATGGTGAGTTCAAGGCCAGTCTAAACTGCATAGCAAGGCCTTGTCTCAAAAAACCAAAAACAAAAAGAATTAAATTTGTGAAACAAGGTACCACTGAGTCATGTGTGGTGGCACACACCTATAATCTCAGAATTTGAGAAGCTGAGGCAGGAGGGTGACTGAGAGTACAAGGCCAGTCTGGGTTACATAGTGAGTTCAAGATCAGCTTGTACTACAAAGTAAGACCCTGTCTCAAAACAAAAACAAAAATAAAACAAGGTACCACTGTACTTTGCAATATGAAGTGAATATCACATCACACATTTCCAGATTTTGTTTTGTTTTGTTTTTTGTTTTGTTTTTTTGTACCAAGGGTCAAACACAACCTCGAGCTTGCCAGGCAGGCACTTGTGCCACTGAGCTAATTCCCCTTCCTCCAAGTAGACCTTCTGCAAATGACAGAGGGACCAAGAAATGGAGGAAAGTTAGTTAGAAAGGTAAGGAAGGGGATAAAAAAGAACTGAGATGTACTGTATACATGTAGCAACTTCCCACAATGAATGTAACCATTAGGTATTGCAAACATGCACCAATAAAAAATTTAAATTTTTACAATTTGCTTCCCATTATTGTTAATGAGTATCCCTACTACCACCCCTCAAAAAGACAAAAATGAAAAGTGCTATATTTAGTGAATGGACTGGACAACTATCTTTTTGGGGGAAAAGAGTCACAATTCTACCTTATCCCATTTACTTTTCTGTAAGTTTATCAACCATTCTGGTTTCTTCTGTGAATTACCTCTTTGGACAAACTCTTATTGCTTAGGGTTTTTTTTTATTATTTTGTTTAATCAGCTAGGGTTCACTAGAAATTGCTTTGTGTTGTTTATGAACAGGGTCTTTTGCAAACATGGTGGCACATATCTGTAATTCCAGCACCCAAGATCTCTGCTTCTCACTCAGGTCCTCTGGGCCTCTGCTGGGGGAGGAGAAGCAAGGTTGCACAGGCAGGTGGCTCAGGTACCATCAATGCAGTCAGAGCAACACGTTGTATCTTGCCATTTACTCAAGTTTATGTCTTTCATTATCATTTCATGCATTTCACTATAAAAGGCTTGCACATTATTTTCAACTGTTAGGGGTTTTTTTTGTTTGTGTTTTGTTTTTGAGACAGGGTCTCAACTATGCTGCTCAGGCTGGACTTGAATTCACTTTGTAGCCTTGGCTGGCCTCAAATTCCCAGTGATCCTCCCTCCTGCCTTGGCCTCCCAAATGCTGGGATTACAGGCTTGAGCCACCATGCCCAGGTTGCTAGACATATTCTTATGTTCCTTAGAATTTTCAATGGTATTACAAATCAAATCTTTTTGGTTTTTTGTTTTGTTTTTGAGACACGGTCTCATGATGTACTTCAGGCAGGCCTTGAACTCATGATCCCCCTGCCTCTGCCTCCCAAGTGCTGGAATTACAGGCATGTGCCATCATGTCCAGATCTAGAGCTTTAAAAATCACCTTTTTGCAACTCTGCTGAACTTTCATCAATGTAAAGCCTTCCAGATTAAATGTACAGTCACTTGAAAAAATGACAACTTTGTATAATTCTTGTTTCTCTTTGTTTAAACTGTCAAGGACCTCCACTGCATAATAGAAGTAGTGAAAGTTCCTGGGTGTGCACATACCTGTCATCCCAGCACTGCAGAAGGCTGAGACAGGAGGACTGCTGTGAGGCCAGTTTGGGCTATACAGTGAGTTCAAAACTAGCATGAACTACATAAGTGTGCCCCTGACTAAAAAAACAAAACAAACAAACAAACAAAAATGAAAACAGGAGGAAGAGGAGTGGGAGTAGACACATCTTGTTTTTTACTTTAAAAGAAATGAGCCGGGTGTGGTGGTGTACACCTGAAATCCTAGCACTCAGAAAGCTGAGGCAGGAAGATTGCTTTGAGTTGGAGACCAGTTAGGGCTACATGGTGAGTTCAAGGCCAGCCTTGATATACAGTGAGACCCTATCTCAAAAACCTTTAAAAAAAATACATTGCAGATTTCACCTCTAAACTCTATAGTCATCATATTGTGGAACCTGTCTGAACTACTAGTTCTCTTTTTTCTTTTTTCTTTTTTTTCTTCACACTACCTCTTTGGCCACAGTCTCACTCAAGAACTACTAGTTTTCTAAGCATTTTATACTGAGTGTTGAAATTCACTGGGTGCTTTTCTTTATTCAGATAATGAAGTTTTTCTTTCTTTCATCTGTTAAAGTAGTGAGTACAGTTAACAAATTTGCTAATGCTACACCATTCTTGCATTCCTTAGAGAAAGCCTCTTAGTTGGATGTAATTTGTTGGTTGGCTGGTTTTTTTCATATTCAGGTTATAGATTTATTTGTCTTCAGGATGTTTGGTTCTTGTATTCATCAATTTTATAAATTTTTATAAATTATCAACCATTATCACTTTATTACACTGCAATGGCAAGCAAAAACACTGAAATGACATCCAGTATTAGAAGGCAGATTTATTCATGTTCCATAGGCACTGGGGCACCACTGATTGAGATCACTCCCAAAATATCAGGCCCTGACCTCTGGTGGACAAGGGCTTATATGAGAGAAGTAACTAGGAAGTACACAGGCAGAATGACTTGTCAATTGGGGATTGGTTTATACAATGTGCATCATGGTGACCAGCTACCCATCACAGTGACCAGCCATTTCTAAGAGATAGGAAGAACAACTGGAACTGGAACAGGAACTATTACCTGGGCAACTAAGAAACTGAAGTATACTGGTTGGGAGTGGGGCATTTTCTGCTACATTTCCTCCCTGTTTTAGTTTCCCCAGAAAAATCTTTGCTGGGCATATTACATGTGATCTTCTGAGACAAGGCCCAACTATCAGCAGTAGACATAATTTTAGCTTATCTATCCTGTAACATTACTCTGGCAAGGTAGTAAGGGAGTTAATCTGATCTAGGAGTGTGTTCAGTGTGCCTTGGATGTTCATCAAGTGTCTGACTGATCTATTCTCTTGGGGCAACTATCCATAGAGTTTAAGGCCAAAACAAAAACAAAACAAAACCAGCTAGCCTTTGATGGGGAAGCAAGGACTAGGTTAAGCAGAATCCAGATCAATTAACCAAAACCACAGCTAGCAAGGCAGTGGGAAAGTAAGAACTGGGATAAGCAGCCTGAAAAGAAACAAAAATCAAGGGGACTAGGTATGGAGCAATCCTGTGCACAATGTCCTCGAGCTTCAGCCATGTGTGGATGGGTCAGCATGTGTTGTCTTTTCAGAATGCATCTCAGAGGACCTGTTCAGGTAAATTTTTCAGTGGATCTAAGGCTGGATTTCTTGTAGAGATAGTTAATATGGTACCTGGGTCATACGCATGTACAGAAATATTGACAGAGACAGCTGGTCTTTTTACTGGCCAGAAGCTGGGTTTTGTTTGCTGGGTATTTTTTTAATCTAGTTTTTGGTTACCTCTGCTTTCAAATGCAAGTCTGTTATCACTGCCAATGATCAAAAGAAGGCCATATCTAGGGATGATTTTTCAGAGCAGGACCCTATAATCTTCTATTGTCTTCTCAGTGTGGGTAGGGAATGGGAGATCAGGGTTGGTGACACAACATAGAAGCCTGAGCTGGCTGCAGCGGTACAGAGACCAGTGCAGCAGTTAGAGCTTGCAGAATATATGGTGGGGACAGGTCTGGTGGCTGGGGTTGATGTTTCTGACAATTGGCTCCCCAGGGGGTGCTTAGGCTTCTGGACCAGGTTTTTAAAACAGCAGCAAAGCCAGGCATGGTGGTGCACACCTGTAATCCCAGCACTCTTGAGACTGAGGCAGGAAGATTGCTGCAAATTCAAGACCAGCCTAGGCTACAAAGTGAGCTCAAAGCCAGCCTGAACTCCCTAGTGAGACCCTGTCTCAAAAAGACAAAAAAAAAAAAAAAAAGACAAAAAATAAATAAATAAAATAAAATAATAAAACAGCAGCAAGAAGCAATTTGCTGTGCAGATCATCCCTGCAGGAGTTTTGGCCAAAATAGATTTGTCTAACATGACCACAGCATATCTATCCTGTTGGACTTTATTTCTAACAGAGGTACTTCCATCTATAAAAAGGGTGTACCCAACATCTGTAAAGGGGTCCACATTTAGAACACTTTACCCCAGCATAGTATGTGGCACCTGCCCAGTTAGGTCTCGATCTAAGGTGAGCTGTCAGCTTTCTTGATCAGGCTGTAACAGTGGCTATTACAGTAAAGTGTGGAGGTTCCCTCAGAGGCCACTGGGCACTCTTAGGTACTGACAATCTCAGTAAGCATATATAAGCTAGCAGCTCAGGAGCCGGGGATTTAGCTCAGTGGCATAAGCGCCTGCCTTGCAAGTGCATGGTCGTGAGTTTGATCCCTGGTACAAAAAAAAAAAAAAAAAAAAAGAAGCTAGCAGCTCCAAGAAATCTGCAGTTTTTTCTTATACCCAGTTTCTGCTAGATATTGTAGCAAAGCTTTTGTGTCTTTCCAGCGTGCAGCTTGAGTGTCATTAATCTGAAGTGTTTTCTTTCAAAGAGGGAACAAGTTTTTGAAACTCAGGTCAATTGGCTTTTAAGTCTAGAACTGAGGTCTTTCCATTTAAAGATGAAGAGGGGCTGGCTGACAGGAGCCAATCGCAGAAGAAGAATGCATTTTTTAGGTCTCTGCAGGTATACCAGCAGACTGTGGGTGGCAGAAGACTGAACCAATGTATATGGAGGGCAATTGCAGCAGCACTGGCAACTCAGAGACCTTTAACTGGCTTTACAGGCAAGAGAGGTATATTTCAACAGTTTGACACTCTATGAACATTTTGCAGTTTTAAAACCTCTGGATGTGTGGCTGAATTTCTAACCAAGTCTCTAGTAGACTGTTTCATGTAAGTGGGGGTTGTCCCAGGATGAAGTTTCACAATCAGAGGGAGGTGATCAATGGCCCAATCTCAGGGCAAAGCAGACAGTGACAGAACTGTGGAGCCAGAAGGGAAAGAAAAACAGGCTATCTCACAGTAGCAAAATCTGTTGTCAGAGCCTCCCTGAAAATAGTGAGAGAGTTCCCAAATCCTTGTGGCAACTGAGTAACAGTCCTTAAAAGGTGCATGGGTTAGGAACTGTAGAATGTAAGGTAATGCCTGCATTGTTGATGGCACAGAGATCTTAACAGTGTGGGTGGATGCCTATTTGTGTTTCTTGTTGCATCATCTGACAGCAACAGGGGTCATGGTGAGGTGGCATGGTTGATAGCCAGGCCTAGAGGTGAGTCTTTATACCTCTGGGAGGAGAATTTTCAGGACTTCAGGATTACAGTTATCTGTCTCAGGCTGATGCAGGCATCATTATCCTCTTGGGAAACAGAGTTCAAAGTGCATGGTTAAATGAGAGGGAGGCTGACTGGCTTGGTGTGAAGGAGATGTCCTCCCAGGCTGTATCTGTGCCTGGCAGAGGGGGTGAGGCAAAAATCCCACTTGCCCCAGCAATGATAACTTTTTGACAGAGGGAATTTTTGAAGGCAGAGAGTAGTTTTCCATTGTCTACCAGGAAAGTCACAGGTTTGACCCCAACTTTTGCAAAGACCATGGGCTCTCAGAGGCCCAATTAGATAGAGCTCAGTCTGTCCTATCTATTCAACCACAACAAGGTGCAACTCATTTGTCAGGGCTGATGGTCTAATTTTTCCTCAGTCAAAATGTGGAACTCAGAAGGAAATGTTGACAATCATCTTGAGTGGGCATTAGATGATGTCATCTGACCAGGATAGGCATGTAAGCAGAAGGCTCTGGAGGGAGGGCCTCTGGGAGTGAATACAGGCAATACCTAGCTGGAACCAGTTCAGTTGGCTGGATGTAGATGAGTCAGGAGTGGGGAGTGAAACTATAGGTGTTAGAATTCTTAGAAATAATGGGCCTCTTTTTCCTTTTTTTTCCTTTGTGATGCAGGGAGTGCTTTGGTTTTATTTTTAACTCCATAAAAGACCCTTTTCCTGCAATTAGTTTCCATTCAATCTCCCTATGGTGTATGTTGTGTACCCCTGAATGGTGCAACAGACAAAGAGCGGGTACCCCTCAGAGAGAGACCATTCAGATGTCCACTTGGCTGCACCCCTTATGGAGACCTAGGCAGGCCTTAGTTGAGGAGGGTATGAGGCCTCTGTTATGCTACATGTTGGTATTCACAGAACTGCAGATAAGGGCCCAATCAGTTACCATGGTCAGTGCTTCTCAATCTTGGTGCACAGATGGGGCAACCTATTGCTTATGCTGTGTGTTCCACTCACTCATACATTCATTGAGCAGGCACTCAGAAGTTAAACATTTCAACTCCTCTTTCCCTGAAGGTGGCTTTAATTAATACGAGTTAATCAAGCTCCTCTTCTGCTCAAACTAAGCAGGATTGGCAAGCTAACCGAAGTGCCTCCAGGGATCTTACTGGGATCAGGCAGGGAGGCAGGCATGCAGGTAGGCTGGCAGACAGACAGTGCCCTCTTCCCTTTGGGGTCTGATGTGAGCCATTTGAAGGGGGATGCAGGAATCCTCCTCCAGAACTCCAAGAGGGAAATCTCAGGGTGCACCTTCCCACTGGGACATGAAAAGGTCCTTGCTCCATCCACCAGGGCCAAGACCGATGACCAGAGGTCATCACAGTTGATCTTCCAAACCAACACACCAGATGCAACAGCAAGCAGAAACACCAAAACAACACCCAAGACTTGGAGGCAGATTTATTTACATCAACAGACAGTGATAGGGATCACTCCCAAATAGCATGCCTTGATCTTTGGTGATCTAGGGCTTATATGGGATAAGCAAGCAGGAAGTACAGAGGCATAATGGCTTGTCAATTGGGGAATGATTTATACAACATGCATCATAGCAACCAGGTATGCATCACAGTGATTAGTCATTTCTAAAAGGAGTAACCTAAAGTGAAACAGGAACTATTACCTGGGTAACTAACAAACTGGCAGTGGGAGGGTATTTTCAGCTACAACATCTCTCCCATTCTTTATCCCCATTCCCTTGCTTTTTTTTTTTTTAAGACAAGGTCTTATTATGTGGTTCAGACTAGCTTTGAACTCACTAGGTAGCCCAGGCTCGCCTCTGGGCCTCCTGCCTCAGCATCCCAAGTGCTGGGATTACAGGTATGTACAACACCACCTAGCTCACCCTCCTGCTTTCTGAAACATCAACATATATCTAAAATCAGTTTTTTTCTTCCCAGCTGTTGTAGCACATGCCTGTAATTCTAGCACTTGAGAAGCTAAGAGGATTGCTACAAGTTCAAGCCTCCACTACATAGTGAGTTCAAGGCAAGCTGACACTACAAAGTGAAACCCTGTCTCAAAAAATAAATAATTAGGAGGAGAGCTAAAAATGGTGGATCAGTAAGCAGCCAAATACGGAGCCTCCCTGAGAGAAACAGCTCAGAATAAAACATCTGGAATAAAACATCCTGGAAAAGACCAGATGGAGGGAGATGGATCCTCTCCACCCAGGAAGAAACTAATTGGAAAGGAGCTGGTCAAACTCACAGTCACAGCGCTACCATTGGAGCCACTCAGATTCGTGGCCACAGCGTTCTCGCTGGAGCAGCTCACACTCACGGTCGTGGCGCTTCCGCTGCCGGAGCCACAGTCACGCTGAAGTCGGGGGTTGACAAGCCCAATGGAGAACAGAGCCAGCATGGAGACCTGCACTAACCCGAGGTGAGTGCTCCTAATTTGATCCTCCCACAGGAAAAAGAGCAACCGATTGGACAACATATTGGAATCGGGCAAGATGGACCTGAACAAGGTACAGCAGTGACTTCAGTTGGTTGCTCCCTGCCCAGAGAAGATTGATGGGATCTGGTTGGGCTGGGTCACACCCCTGGCTGGGACCCAATAGCCGGGGATGAAATCTTCCCGAAGTTGTGCCAAATCAGTTCCATCTGCATGGCACACACTAACATGGTGAAGGCCTCCGCTGGTTTACTGGCTTGGAGGGGAGGGGCCAACCTACACCACCCCTGCTTGCATCTCAATGACCAACAGCAAACTGGAGAGGGCAGAAATCCCTAGCCAATGTGCTTCAGAAGAACCATAACAAACAAGGGAAGAGGCTGGGATCTCCACCATACACCTGTATGGAAGAAACCAGAAACATGACAAGAGAAAGAAATAAGAAAAAGCCGCCAGCCCCCAACCCTGGGAATATGGGTCCAGGACAGGTAAATACAGAAGAGACTAAAGGCATCAAACATGCAATATCAGACACGGCATCAGCTGATATAAAGAGATATCTTTGTGACACTATAGACGAGCTCAAAATTGAAATATTAATACAAGTAAAGCAAGATATAAGAAGATTAATAAAAGAAATGCTAAGCACCTCTCAAGAAGACACAGACAGAAGAATGGAGGAACACAAAAAAAGGAAATGTTTGATGAAGAATATATATATTAAAAAATCCTAGAATATATGAAACAGATTCAAAGAGATTACCAGGAAATTAAAAACTCCATGGAAAGCTGGGAAAATTGCCTGAAAGAAACTAGAGACAGATTAACAAACTTGAAGATAGGTTTGCAATGTGTGATTGCAAAAGGAAAGATTTCTTAACAATAACAAGGAAACAGGCAGTAACAATACAAAGGCTAGAAGATGACAAGAGGATCTGTAACTTAATAAAAAATGTGGGAGTCCCAGGCCCACAGCATGCATGGGTTGAGACCCAGCACACAGGGAAGCCTTGGAACATTGCTCCCAGGCAGTAAGACCACGCCTTGCATCTCAAATCACCTTAAGACTCACGGGAGGTCCAAGCTGGCCTAACTGGGCCATGTCCAGAGAGCTCCAAGCAGCTGGTGGGGCCTTAAATCCAGGCCCAGGCCTAGAGTGTGCATGGGTTGAAACCCAGCACACAGGGAAACCTTGGAACGTGGCTCCCAGGTGGTAAGACCACACACTGCATCTCAAATCACCCTAGGATTCACCTAGGGAGGTCCAAGCAGGCCTAACTGGGCCACGCCCAGTGAATTCCAAGCAGCTGGCAGGGGCCTAAATTGAGTTCTGGGCCCAGAGCATGAGCAGGTTGAAACCCAGCACACAGGGAAGCCTTGGAAAGTCCCTCCCAGGTGGTAAGACCACACCCCGTGCCTGAAATCATAGGAGGTGACATGGGAGTCCCCACAGGCCTAACTGGCCCAAGTCCAGTGAACTCCAAGTGGCTAGTTGTTGCCTGTTATCTGCCTCAGGAGCCAAAAGTAGGCCAGGTGATTCTCAGTGCAAGGAGGAAGCCTTGAAACATCACTCAAAACCTGGAAATACAGGAAAATGACAAAGTGAAAGAGCAAAATGCAATTTCAAACTTCCAGCCCAACCCAAGCAAGCTTAGGAGACATGGACACAGAAAAAAATGTAAGCCATACACCTGAAATGCTTGAAATGATATCAACTGAAGTAAAAAAACAACTCCGGCAAGCTATAAAAGAACTCAAATCAGAAACAGTCTCCCAGGCAAAAGAAAAATTAATAAATGTAGTGAAAGCAATGCTGAACACATCTAAAGAAGACATAGTTAAAAAATTAGAGGAACAATGAAAAATAATGGAAACTCTGAATAAAGAATATAAGAAACAAACAGAATGCATGAAGCAGATTCAAAGAGATATACAGGAAATCAAAAATTCCATC
>PVJX010031075.1:0-21508 GCA_004027295.1 Dolichotis patagonum
AGTTTGTTTAATCTTTGCTGCAAAACCCTACAGGAGTCTCTGGTTATCCTCGTTGGATACTGCAGAAACGGGTATGGAAAGTTACCTGCTCCACGGAGCGCACAGTCATAGCTCCGGGGCTATTCTGCTGCTACTGCGGCCTTTGCCTCATGCCCCGGGCCAGAGAGCACCTGAGGGTCCCTCAGGATCTCCTCACTGGCTGCACTGCTCGCCTGTCCACCCTACTCACAATGCACCCCACTCCCACAGCACCCGGATCCATCTCTGCCCGGGGCTGTCCCCACTCCACACATGTCTGACACCCCATGGTCGCTGTTCTCTCAGTGGATTCTCAGCCAGTGTCATCAACAGAGCATAGGATGACTTTCCTCCTGAGCCTCGTTTTTATCTTTGATCAAAAATCCATGTTGCCCTGTTTTCTAAAGAATAGAATTTAAACTGTAGTTTCCCCTCTAGTAAAATCCCAAATGGCCTCTACAAATTTTGTTCACATTTTAGACTAGAATCCATGCATGGAGCATCCACTCTGGACTCAGCACCCTTAAGTGTTTCACACACTTTGCCAAGAAGAATACACACAGAACCCTCTTTATACACCGGAAGTGCAGCGTGCCTTTGCAGTGTGAACATACCAAAAACGTAAGACACCGTCTGCTGAATGCACTGGATTATGAAAAAGCAATAGTTTGCATTTTCAACAAGAAGTAAAATTCTTAGTGTTTTAGCCTGAGAAGAACACAGAAAGTGGGAACATAAATAATACAGGGTCCACATGGGAAAACTATGGACTGAGCTTTTGAACAGATGTGTTGAGACATTGGTACTTTGGTTATCTCAACTAATGTGAATCCAACTTCTATAACACTTACATGCAAAAATAAGTAAGTCTGAGAGTTTTTTTCTAGTTATTTTTGGCACTTCGATTAAATTTACTCTAACGTATGTGAAATACGTGACACTGATTAGGTTGGGGATGAGAAGGAAGCACATTTATTCGGTGCTATGAGGCATATGAAAATGTGCTCTTCATCTGAGAAGTTTACTGAAGCTTGTCATTGCTCACTGCTGTTGTTTATAGCAGCCCAACCCACTGGGAAAGGGGTTAACGGCCCGCTCAAGCAGATAAAGAGTCCACAGAAGTTCAGCAAGTATAGTTATAATTCAGTTCTGCGCACCGCAATGTCTTCACGACATTGGGACTAAGAAATTTATTCTCCATAGTAGACGGGGGAAAGGGATCTTCATCTATTTCTAAAGCATTTTGAAATGTCACCAATACATTCTTCTGCGTTTTTCAGTCTTCTTTTTTCAGATATTATCCTAAAGAGTGACTGCTGTGTGTCTTAGAAAATGGTTCTATCTCCTCCCATATGTTAAATACCCAGCGCTGAATCCAGACAGCAAAGGGTCAACTGTTCCTTCCCATGTCTTTGTTTAAGTCAATTAATGAATTCAGTAGTAATTTCTTAGGTCTGACTGTATTTTCATGGCCCAGGTAATATTTTCATAGCTCAAATAAGGAGAAATAATAAGTACACATACAATGTTAGGTAGAAAGCTGTAGTCATTATTAATTTTTTCAAAACAAATTATGTTGATAGAAGACACATGGGTTAGTCCCCTCCCCACACCCCCTTACCTCACTCCCGCAGCTCTCTGAAGCAGCCCTGGAGGTCTCCTATTTGCAGTCCCATGGCTGATTCAACATCTTGCTTCAATTCAAAACGTTTACCTTTCATGATCATCTTGATTTGGGGGATGAACCAGAAGTTTCCAGGTGCCAGACCCAGTGGATAAGGTGGACGAGGACCCAGTGTCGTGCTGCTGGGAGCCTGGCTTCCCTTTGGATGGGGCTCAGGACCGTATTCCTCATATTTTTTATCACATCCCAGAAAGACACTCATGAAGGACTTCCAAACTGCTTCAGAGACTGGCAAGAGCAACAGGACGAGTGTGTTCAAAGTGACGGCAGAGTATTTTGAGGGGGACTAGTGGAAATGTATCTTTTACTGTAGTAATTTCTAAAATTTAAGCATTTACTGCATGTTTTGACCAGATCACATATAAAAACAAAAGGGACTACTATTTTTTAAAGAGAAAAAAAACACAAAAATTAAGAAACAAACAATTAAAAAACAACAACAAAAGCAAAATGATAACAACAATAATAAAAAAACAGTGGCAACATAGGATTTCAAAACAATCCATAGGAATTTGACCAATTGGTTGTTACACTGCTTTCTGTTATCCTCAGAGTATTGCTCAAGCTACCAGATACAGGCATGCAAGATTAACCAAACAATATACTTTCCCTTTGAGCAGTGTCTTTACCTTTTACTATATCTATTGTAACTTTTGAATCTTACTTACTCTTTCAGTTTTTTACACTAGCATGACAATACAGTGTTTACACATGAAGGTCTGATTGATTTCACTTATGAGTATGGGTTTTAGTTGCATCCATTTCCCTATAAAAGCCTCAAGTTTATTCTTTCTTTATGGCTGAGTAGTATTCCATTATATAAACATACCATATCTTTTTTATCCATTCCTCAGTTGAGGAGAATTTGGGTTGATTCCAAGATTTAGCTACTACAAATTGTGCTGCTATAAATATGGGTACATAAGTATATCTCTGTGGTATGATGTTTTCAATTTCTCAGGGAAAATACCCAGAAGGGGAATAGCTGGATTGAATGGAACCTCTAATCCTAGTTTTCTCAGGAATGTCTATACTGACTTAAGGCAGAAACACTAAACTTATTGAAAGACAAAGTAGGTAGAAATCTCGAGAACATAGGGATAGGCCAAGAGTTCACGAACAGAAACCAAGCTGCATAGGAATTACTTCAAAAAATCAATAGCAGGGCTCTTGTCTTATTAAAACATTTTTGCACATTGAAAGAAATCGCCAACACAGTGAAAAGAAAACTCATAGACTGGGAAAAAAAATTTGCCAATTATCCCTCAGACAAAAGACTTTTATATAGAAAGTATCAAGAACTGAAAAAAATCAGGCCCCCCAAATTTAAAGACCCAATCCAAAAATGGGCATCTGAAATAAATATACAATTCTCAGATGAAGAAATAGCAGGCAAATAAATAAAAGAAAAATGTTCAACATCATTGGTAATTCAAAAAATGCAAATTAAAACAACACTGAGGTATCATCTCACTCCAGAAAGAATGGCCGACATCAAGAAATTATCTAACAACAAATGCTGGTGGGGCCGTGGGGGAAAGTAACCCTTCTCCACTCTTGGTGGGAGTGTAAACCGGGATTCCTAACATTAACTAAGTTTGAAATTTGCTTTTCAGTTTGAATTTAAAAAATAGAAGAGAACTTCAGGAAACAGGGAGCATGGGATAATGTAGGAAGTATTTCAAAAAACATTTTTAAAGGTCATTTTTCTTTAATTCTTTCCTACAGTTCACAGTACTGCTCATCTCTGTCCATTTTTATCGAATCACAGAACCTCTCAGTCCTCAAAATAACCTAGCAAAATTTGAAATTAAAGTTATCACCTTCTGAATTATTAACTTAATGGCACATAAGGTGAATGAATTCAAAGAAGATCATAAGGAGATAGTATTTCCTTTAGAGTTTCATTGCTCAATTTTTGTTTTGCTAAAGATTGTTCCTTTGAGACCAAGGAAAATCTGCCTGTAGCATAGCACACCACACATCCTGTCACCCTGCAAATGTCCAGCAGGAATTTCAAGTAAACATGTCACTCTGTGTGAGCAAACTACAAATGATAGTAGTCACCCTTTAAACTAGTGATCTCAGAGATTTTATTTAGTTTGTTTTATTTTATTTAAAGAGAAAAAACTAAATAGAATAAAGGGTAGCAACAATGCAGAATTCCAAGGAAAAAAGGAAAAGAACAATAACAAAAAATCCTAAGAAATTATTACTTGACAAATTACATACTGACTTCTTGGAAATAGTTGTTCAAATTACAAAGTTAAAACACGTAAAGTAGACATTCAAACAGTGACACTGTTAACAGTTCTGCTCCACGATCTTACAAAAAAACAGCAATATGGTCATCCATCTTACCCACTCAAATATACATTCAATTATAACAAAAGGGTAAAATTAAACACAACAAAACAGAACAAAGCGGATCACAAGAAAGCAATGTAAGAGACATAAATTTCAAAACTAGACAATCAGAGATATTCACTTTCTATCATATTGACTCTTGTTTTCTTCCAAACAGTTGTCCATATTGTCACATACAGGAAATTCACATGAAACAACATAGTATGGAATTGATCTGAACAGGACGAGGAGGGCATTTCAGGTCTTCAAGACCAGACATTAGGGAAGCCAAGAATGGCTGTCATACTGTCTCTCATTCTCCTCAAAACAGCTGTCCATAACTTCATGTGTGTTGAACTTAAACAAGACAAAGCAAGCTAAAATCCCTTTGAACAAAATGTGATAGTTTGCTGGATTTCACATCATGACATTATGGAATCAGCACTGGGTGTTGTAGTGTCTCTTTTTCTTCAAAGTAGTTGTTCATTTCAACACGTGTTATATAGTTGGCTCTCGTAAACTGTTTATAAGCTCTACACATGCCTGAGTCTCTACATGTATATCTATCCTTTCTGTATTAGAGGTAAAAACAAAAAAAAAGCAAGATAAAACAAAACAATTCCGAGAAAAGCTTGAGGCAAAAAAGTCGCATAAAACAACAATATAAGATGATCTACAATGGTTACCATGATGTCTCAGCAGTATATAACAACATTAATAAAAATGAAGCATTGGAGACATTATAAGACTTCAAAAGCAAGTAATAATCAAACCAGAGTGGGTATCTTAATGAATCTTGTCATCTTCAGTGTAGTTGCCTATACTCCTAGACTTGATGCTATCAATCGTAACAGATTTAAATAAAATCAGTCAATACAAAGTAGCAATCTAACAAACCAGATTCAAATAAGATCAGTCATAATAAGACAGTATAAGTTATAAGAGGCTTCAGATTAAGTTGATAGGAAATTTGAGATGATTACCATAATATGTCCCCTTATTTTGGGGATAGCTGACCATGTCCTCAAGTCTAGTGTAAGTAGACAAACTGGAACAGCATGTAATCCATCCAAGCAGAGTGATGAGAATAATGTAAATTTTAAATCTTGTTACCCATTTAACAATATCCTCTGCCTCCCTTTATTAGACAGTTCCTCCCCTTTCACTCCCATAGGGTGCACTGCTTGTTTTGGGTCCCACTGTCTCCCTATATAGAGCATCTCAATGGACCCTATCTCCTGATCTTCTCTGCCTGTGTTTCTCTCTGTTAATATTTCAAGGCCATCTATACTAGAGATTACAGCCAATCTTCTCTTCCTTATTTCTGCTATTCTGTTTTTCTGGCATTGGTTGTCTGTATTTCTGTTTCACTCCACTATCTGCCCCATTCACTGAGGCCTCTCTGCCACTGTTCCTGAAATGCTCGTATTCTTGTTCTCTCTCCATAGAATGTCCTTCAGTATTTTTTGTAGGGTTGGACTGGTGGTCACAAATTCTCCAAGTTCCTCTTTGTCATGGAAGCATCTTGTTTCTCCATTAATTTCTAGAGAGAGTTTTGCAGGATACATCAATCTGGGCTGGAGATTGTTCTCCTTCAGTGCTTGAATTACTTCACTCCAAGCTCTTCTTGACCTGATGGTCTGTGTCAAGTAGTCTGCTGTGATTTTGATGGGTTTTCCTTTATAGGTGATCTGTTTTTTTTCTCTGATGTCTTTTAATATTCTGTTCTTATATTGAATTTCTGGGATCTTGATTATTATGTGTCTAGGTGTAGCTCTGTTTTGGTTGTAGGTGGCTGGAGTTCTGTATACTTCATACCTCTGCATATCATTTCTTTTTTCTATGCTTGGGAAATTTTCCTTAATGATTTCTGTGAATAGCCTTTGCAATTCCTCTGTTTTGACTCCTGCTTCTTCATTCACATGCTTTATTCTTAAGTTATAGATCCTCTTGTCGTCTTCCAGTCTTTGTATCTTTACTGCCTGCTCCCTTGTTATTTTTAAGAGATCTTCCCTTCCATGATTGCAAGCCTATGTTCAATTTTTGATAGTCTATCTTTGGTTTCTTTCAAGCAGTTTTGCCAGCTTTCTATGGAGTCTTTAGTTTCCTGATAATATCTTTGAATCTGCTTCATGAATTCTAGATTTTTTTCTGTATTCTTCATTAAATTTTTCTCTCCTTTTGTGTTCCTCCATTCTTCTGTCTGTGTCTTCTTGAGAGGTCCCCAGCCTTTCTTTTATTAATCTACTTATCTCTTGTTTAATTTGAATTAATATTTCAGTTTTGGTCCCGCTTACGAGGTCCTGAAGATATCTCTTTATGTCCGCTAACGCTGTGTTTGATGTTGCATTTTTGCTGTCCTCAATCTCTTTTGTATTTACTCTCCTGGATCAGTGTTTTCAGGGTGGGTGGCTGGGGTTTTTTTTTATTTCTCCCTTTCATCATGTTTTTGGTTCCTTCCATACAAGCGTACAGTGTAATTCCCAAACCCTTTTCTTGTTGGTTAAGGCTCTTCTAGAGGGTGCAGGCTAGGACCTTTTGCCCTCTTCAATAGGCTATCAGAGATTACAGTTCACGCACAGGCAGTCTGCTCTGGCTCCTCCCCTCCGGGCCAGTCAACCTTTGCAGGCCTTCACTGCGTCACTGTGTGCCGAGCTCAGGGAATTAATTTGTAGTGACTCACTGGGTCCCGGCCAGGGGTGCGGCCTAGTCCAACCAGATTCCACCAATCTGCTCAGCGAGGGGAGCAACCAACTGAAGCCACTTCCTTATGGGGTTAGGGCTCTCCTGCCCAAATCCAACATGTCATCCAGTCGCTTTCCCCTTTCCTGCGGGAGGGTCTTATTCCCATCACTCACCATGTGTTGATGCCAGTCCCTGAAAAGTGCTGGGCTCCCCAACCTCCGACTTCAGCGCGGTTGCAGTGCGAATTCACGGTGCCTCTGGGTGGGTCGCGTGCAGGGCCAGGTCCAGGCGAGCCACATGCAGGGCTGTTCAGCTCTGCGCTCCGGCAGCTCAAGCCAGTCACTTCAGCGCGGATCGCTTGATCAGGTCTCCGGCAGGGATTCAGGTGGCTTGAGGAGGGCACTGTGCCTGCTGATCTTAACTTCTCTAATGGTAGCCCCAGGACCTCATATTCAAGCAGTTTTTTGCACTTTAGTTTCTTTGTGGGTTGTGAAAACCCATATCTCTCTCTTTGGGTCTCTCCAGGGTGTTTTATTCTGGCATTTGAGTTGTCTCTCTCAGAGAGGGTCCCTCTCCTGCTACCTACTGGTCTGCCATCTTTGGACTTCTCCACACTCAGAGATTTTAAAAATGATTGTTTATATGATTCATTTATTTCCCCTTTTGCATATTCACTGGCATTGAATTTGCAGACATTCAAAGCATAGTTCATTATACCCAGCAAGATGGCAGTTTTTATATCAAGTAACATCACCGAATTGCCTGTATACTTAATGATGCCTACAATTGAATTTCTGTGCACAATACAGGAAATCATAAATACCATGACATTTATACTCATGCTGGGCACACAGGTTCTCCAGCCCAAAGTGTGTAATGGTTTAGTAGCACCCTTAGAGAGAGAGGGCAGAGGACTGGGCTGATTTTATACATCCATGATTTAATTAAACAATGTCCTCAGGGCACCCTATTTTGAAGTACTTTGACTGAAATTGTACCGCTGCTGCTACTAATTTATCATGAACAAACTTATTTTTTGTTAACTACACATATAGCTGGATGATTTGTGTGTCAATAATACAGGGTTCAAAATTCAGTGTAACTTATTAAAATCTGCTCCCTCCTCGGAAAAGAGTTTCAGCAATTTTAGAGCCCAGGTGTTATGTCATACCAGCCAGCGAAAGTTAGATAAAAAGTTAAAATGAACCAAGAGAATGGCCTTCCTCATGATGTGAGCTGTGTACTGGGGCTTGCAGACAGACAGATGCAAAACTAGACTCGACGACACGTGTGTGGTAACACTTGGGTTCACAAACGACTGTTTGCAAACAATTCAGTCCACAAACAGAAGCATTCAGCAAAACTTGGCTTCTGTTCTCAATCTCCACATCAGGTGATAACAGGACCTCAGCCATCTTCCCCAGATTCAAAGGGGGAGGTTAATTTGTGAGGCACCACTGTCTACAGGCTTCATGGTGCATGCCTTAGTCATTTTGTGTTACTGTAGGAAAATGCCTGGTGCTGAGAATGGTATGAATACAGGAGACTTTTTGGCTCACAATTCTGGTGGCAGGAAAATCCAGGCAGCCAGCTCCAGCATCTGACACAGTCCCCTTGCCTATTCCAACATGGCAGGGAAGCGGAAAGGAAACAGGCTGTGCTCAGGGGAACCACATGTGTGGAGAGGCCTCACTTTGTCAACAGTGACTTCCTGTCTGCAGACCTAACCTGGTTCTACAAGAACTGCACCAGTCGCATCCACCGGGGTGTCCCCAGGACCTCATCACTTCCCCCAAGTCCACCACCTCTTGTAATCTTGTATTGGGGATCAAGCTTCCAGCGCTGGGACCTCTGAGGGACATAGCATCCCCACACCCCAGCGTGCAATGTTGGCAGCTTGCACTTTTTAAGAGAATTTTGTTGAACAATAATTATCAATTTTACAGAATAACATACACTCCTTTTGGAGCAGCACAGTAAATGACAGGAAAATGGTGATTCAAAACACATCATTATGCCACGTAGAGTGGCACACAGCTGGAATCTCAGCACTCCGGAGGCTGAGGCAGCAGGATCGCTGTGAGTCTCTGGCCAGCCTGGACTACATTGTGAGACTCTGTCTCAAAAAGATAAATAAACAAATAAATAACACACTGTTGCATACATCTCCTTATGAATATGCAGAAATAGAAAATAAGCACTTCAGTTTCATAGAGGAAATTTTTTAAAAAGCATTAACCTTCAGATAATATTTAGATAAAATTAAGCACACTCATACTTGGGTATTTGTAAGATATTCATTCCGGAACTCTGCATGTATCGATAGTCCATGGATGTTCATTGCCTTAAATAAAACAAATGGTGCAACAAATGGTGTTTGGTGCAACAAATGGTGCACTTAATCAGTGTATATTTTTCCAGCTAGGGATTTATCTCAGCGGCACAAGCACTGGCCAGGCAAGTGTGAGATGGTGAGTTCAATCCCCAATACCAAAAAAAAAGTCTATTTTTCCATTTTATGTTATATCATCTCTAGCTTATGTACACCTAATACAATGCAGATGAGTATAGTCATCGTTATACTCTACTGTCTAGAGGACAATAAACACATCTGTACATGTTCAGTACAGTTATTATATTTTTAAAAACATTACATTTGTTGTTGTTTAAACCTATAGATGTAGCACCTACAGATACAGAAGCCTAACTTTATCAAAAATCTTTTTCCTAGTTCTTTTGTTTCTTGTACTAGGAATGGAATACATGACCTTGGACTTGCCAGGTAGGTGCTTAGGCTGCTGAGCTCTATCTCCAGCTAATATTTTGAAATTCTTAAATGCTAGTAAACGTAATATTCGTGTTAGTACTATTAGTTTTAGATTGTAGTGGTTGACCCTCTGCTTAGCAATATGAAGAAATGTACACACACACACACACACACACACACACACATTCTCCTTTTATGTCCTGTGGCAACAGCCCTCAGACCGGTCTTCCATGCCCAGGACCATGCTGACTTAGTTCAGCTGAGCATTCTCACTCAAGCTGACCATTCATTAGTCCACTGTGGTCAGTGTATATTTTATACTTGAATGCAGCATGCCCTGATCAAATCCAAACTTCATTCACCTACCTGTGTCCTTCCGCTTCCCAATCTCTGACCATCACTATTCCAAGTTCAGGTCAACTGTTTTCTATGTATGGCCACATGGTACTCATCTTTCTGGGTCTAATTGTGCTTAAAATGATGTCCTCCAGTTGCATTTGTTTTACTGGAGATAACTGAATCTCATCCTTTTGTTTGGAGGAATGACACTCAATTATGTATATATGCCTCACTTTTGCTCTTCCATTGATGGAGCCTAAATTTCTTTGTAGCTTTCTAAGAAACCTGTATACTGTTCTCCATCTTAGTTGCTATTTTACATTCCCATCAGCAGTCCTGAGAGTTCGTTTTTCTCCTTTTCCTCACCAGCAGCTGTTACTTCTTAAAATAGTCACTATTCTAACTGAAGTGAGATAGTATCTCATTAAAGTTCTGATTTGTATTTTTCTGATGACTAAAGATACTAAGCACTTTCTACACTTGTGTGGCCACTGGTATTTCTTCTTCTGAGAAGCAACTATTCAGATCCTTGGTGCTTTAGAAAAATGAGGTTACTTCAAAATGATGAGTGTCTTCTTGGCAAGGGAACAACCTAACAGAGTGAAGACGCAACCCAGAGTGGGGGAAAATGTTTGCCAGCTATCCAGGTGAGTATCTGAAGTTCACTAGGAATGTTAAAAACAACAAATTCAACAGGGAATGCAGTGCAAGCGCTTTCACTTTACTTGGCTTCTTGGGTACCGCAGCTCTTCACAAGTTGTTCTTTTCCAAGCTCTTTGCATCTTGCTTCACTGGGAGCCCGAAGGTTCAGGTCTCAGACCCCTCCCTGTCCCACACTGTGCTCACAGCCCTACCCGTGTGTATGCTGACCGCCTACTGATGCAGACCCCGTGTTCTTGGTAAGCTTCAGACTTACCTGCCCAGTTATTCACTTGAAATTGCACGAGGATGTCTCCTGGACGCTGTGACCCTAGTGTGCCAGAGGCTAAGCTTGTGACCAACCGCTAAGCAATCCCTTGTGTACAAGTAAGTGACCACAAGACCTGCTGGACCGGCTGCCCTTTGTTCAAACAATGCTCGCAGCACTTGGGGGAATTCCTGCAACCTTTTAAACCCTTGGCCTTACTGAAGACGTGGCTCCCTGAGAAAAGTCACACTGGCTGTGCTTTCCCTGTACTCCGAGGTCACAGCTTCCTGGACCACACCCAGTCTCATGCCCGCACCAGCTGCCTGCGCCCTGTCCAGTCTCGCTGTTGTATGGGGAGGGTCGCGGGTGCACTGGTCAGACTCTCTCGTAGGGGGACTGATGTCATGTTTATATCTGAGCTGCTGTCCTCATAGTAGAAACTGTCTTCTGAGGCTGTGGCCCAGCCGTTTCCCACCCATTTCTTTATTAAGCTACTTGTTTTATTCTATCCGAATACTCTTTATTCACTGTGGATCAGAACTTTCAAAAAAAAATCTCAATATCAGTGATTAAATCCCCAGATTTGCTAGGATAACCCAAATTTCTTTCATTTTTCAAACTCAGATCCTACTTTATTTCAAGGACAGTTTAATAACTTTCTTCTTTCATAGTTTTTCTTAATTTTTGGATTCCCTTCTTTGGGTCTCTGAGAACCACTACCTGACTCCTTTGAACTCTCTTAAGAACTTTAATCTCTTTGCTTTTTTTTTTTCATTTATTTCATCAAATCATAGTTTTAATTTGAATTGGAAATTTGACTTTGAAACAGGTTGAGTCTGCCTATATTTAGTATGTTTGCCAGTTTTACAATACATGACATCCAAAGAAGTTTTGGAATGTCTGAACCAAGACTCCTTACACACGTCATTTTGTTCTTTTCATAAATGATGTTTATTTATTCTGCAAGATCATTGATGTCTTTCTCTTTTCTTATTTTACTATAAAAGTTTTGTTCAGTGGCTAAGCTATGTATTTCCTTCTTTCAAGCTTAACATTAGCTGCTTTGTCCAGAATTGTTATTTTCTCTTTTGCCCGGGGGTGACTCTTCCTAAACAGCCCTCACTCTCCCGCTGACTGGCTGGTGCCTTCTGAGCCCCTCTGAGAAGGAGCTTTTCTACCTCCTGCGTTTTAGTTCTGTGAAGCTGTGGGCAGTGCCGAGCCAAGGCCTGAGCACAGTCCCTGGAGGGTCAGGCCTGGCTCCCTCTCCAGGGGGCTGCTGAGCAGAACTCTCCTCCCTGCAGCTTTGGACTGACCCGCTGGGCTCTGCATCATTCTCCCAGGACACAGTGGCCCCTGGTGGCTTCCTCCCCTGCCCTGCTGGAGGCTGAGACACCTGCTGCAGTGAAGGCTTTCTGGAGCTCCCTCCAGGCTACCTAGTCGCTGTCAATCTGCTTTTCCCCAAGCTGTGAGACTCTGGTAGGAATTCTCAGTGTGTTCGCTGTGCTCCTTTTCATGACCTGGAGAGGCAGAAAGGGAGATGAGGGACAATCCACCTCACCTTAGCATCGCTTTTCAAATTTCCCGTCAGGGCTATCCCTTTCCTTGTTTGGATGCTGCTAGTGAATTCGCTGTCAGAGAGGAGAGTGGTGGCGTCTGCCTCGTCATGTCTTCTTTCTCAGAAGTGGAGTGTGTTTTGTTGTTATGGATCGTTTCTCTGTATAGAAAATCCATCTGCCAATACTGTTGTAAATGCATGTATCTGTGTCATTAAGCTCTGGACAATAAAATGTAGGTAGAAATATTCTTCCGATGTTTTAGTAAGTTTCCTTAGGACAGCAGTTCCGTGACCTTTGTTCCTCTCTTCTTCTGCTGCTGGCCGGACACACCGTGGAACAAGAAGACAAGAAAGGCGTAAAATTTGGAATAAGCCTGAGAGCAGGCGGTCCAATGGAGCCACCAGGATTCCTTTTACGTGGGAGAAATAAGCAGTACACTCCTAAATTTTCTACTTTGTGAGGCTTTTTCCACATTCAGAAGAATTCAATTCTGTCATACTAATTTCTATTTGTTGGGTCAATTATTAGAGCATGGGTGACTCCATGACCCAAACATGTCCCTGGAATGCCTGTGCTTATCTTTATGCTAATATTTCTGTGAGTTTTTCAACTTAGTATCTTCATATATGGATGGTCTATTCAACTTACACATGCACATGTAGATAGAAATTTCAGTAAATTTTCAAACCTTTGCCCTAAAGTGGTCATAATCGTCTCTTCCTATGATCTAATCTCTTTTATACCTGGATTGCTGGGGGGTTTTTTTGTAGCAGGCAGCTGAATTAGTCAAAAATATAGGCAGTGAGACAGGGCTAGGTCCTCATGGAACCAGTGCAGATACCTGGCAACCGTTGGGGAGACAGACACCTCCTGCTGTGGGCCAGGCCTCAAGACAAAGGATCAAACAAATGAATCCACATCTTAAGGACTGATATTCTAATTAGTTCCCTCTTACCCTGGAGCCACTATCCCATCCTTCTAGGGGAAAGGTCACAGCTCCAAGAATGTCTGCTTGCTACGTGACTTGCTTTCCCATTTGTTCCTAATGTAATCAATTTTACCTGAACTATTGATCTTATTGGCTAGTCTTGCGAGCTCCCAGTCTTCCCCCACCTTGAACCCATGGTTTTACTCTATAAAAGTCCCTGGAAAAGACAGAGTCCTGGGCAACCCGCTTGGAACCACTTCTGTCTCTCTTCAGACAGAAGCTTTTTCTCAATAAATATATTCTACTCTTCACCTCCATTGTTCCAAAAATTCATTCTTTGATTTTAGAGAACACAAACTCGCAGACATAGTAGGTCGAGAGTTTCATTCTCTTATATAATTTTTATTCTTAAAATTTGTTTATTTGCATCATCTCTCTTCTTCTTTTCAGTCCTATAAAATTTAGCTTCTTTTAATTGTTCAGAGTATTTGCTTTGGGCTATTTTCAAACTATTTTAGCTCCTTCCTGTCCATCTCTGTCCTTGTCTTTATTGTCTCCTGCCTTCTGCTTTGAGTTTCTTTGACTGTGCATCATTGATTCCTTAACTGAGATGCCTGGCTCATTAACTGTTAATTATTTCCTTTCTAAATTCTCTGTTTTGACTTAGAAGTTTTCTTTACAGCATTAATCTTAGGGTGCTTCCATATGCGGTATTTTATTATGTTCTGTAGTCTTTATTATTTAGCTATAATCATTTTAATCCATCACAATTTCTTGTTTTTCCCATGAATTCTCTAAAAATGTTTTATGCCCAATGGATTTCTAAATGTTATGGTAGTGATTTTTATATGCTAATGCAATGCTTGATTTGTGGCTAAGTAAAAGTCCATTCTGCCCATGTCCTTTTTGTGTCCTTGATAGACTTGTTTTTTAATTACTGCATAGCAGGTTGTATTTCAGCAGGTTTTTCCCTAGGAGCAGAGAGCCAAGGTGAGACCTGGTTTATACATATTGTCCCAATCCAAGAACTTACAGCACTTTTCTCCCTCACGAGAGTGTGCTATAAATTATTTGTCTCATAGTACTAAATTATTATTAAATCAAACTTGTTCATGGCATAACTCAAGTCTCTGGTGTGTTAACTAATTTTCTGGCCACATCAGTTTTCTCTGATAACTGAGGATAGTGTTCTCTGCCTCTCACTGTGTAGTGTATTTATCAATTTCTTTCTGAGTTCTCTTAATTTCTGCCTCATATACTGAGAGTAAAATGATTCTTTTTGTTTTCAGCAACTGGCTTTACTCATTCTTTTTGTTTTAGTTAGTTATTTTAGCAAATTATCATTACCCATACAGTCTCTTAGATTTGTTGGTCTACATTTTCATATCCTGGTTTCTTTCTTTCTTTCTTTTCAATGATTTTTGCTTTAGAGTTTACATGAAAAAGCTAAGATAGGTCTAAAAAAAGGACATTTAATTGTTAAGGTCACTCAACTAGAGATGAAACCAAAAGTCCAAACCAGGTCACCTGACTCCAAATTTCCCATGGTTGTAAGTAAAACTCAGATGTGGACTGGACTGTGCCAGGCGCCATGCGGGCAGCCTTGAAAGTTGTCCTTGTGTTTCCGTTAAGCTTGGGCACCCCCTTGGTGTCTGGGTGGCGCAGGTCTGGGGAACGGCATCTCAGGGATACTAGACAACGAACAGAAAAATGAAGAAGTCTTTTGAATGTTCCTTTTGCACCAAATAAATGGGGCACCATAAAAGCAGAAGAGTTTTGAAACAAAGAAAAATTAACGGCTTTAATCTAGGCTGGGCTAGCGCCTGTGAGCAGGAGCTTGGGCCAGCTGTCTGCACTCTTGCCCACGTGGAAGAGAGGAACATGTGTGTGCTGCTATTTTTTGGACTGCTCAGGGAGGTAGGGACAGTGTCCTGCTGGGCACTCATCTGAAATCCAACACCTTTATTTAACCTGCAATCTGAGCCATTCCAGGAACTGCTGGTTTCATATCAGAGCCGCAAATGAACCTTCACAGGCAGCTGCTCCCAAGGCCCCTAGATCCCTTGGAATTTGAGAGGCTCTATTCATTTGTTCTTTTTTTAAACATTCTGTCTTTAACTCAGACCTGATTGTAATTGCAAGTTGCCCAACCCTCCTAGATTGACTCTAGCAATCATGCAAAATGCCATAGTGCGGGGTCTATTTGACTAACCTTGATGTTTGTTTACCCTTATGTCACTGTTTAGACCATTTCAACCCCAATTCTAACGACACCTACTGCTGCAAAAGGCAGTCTGCTCTGCAGAGAGAGCCGCGTCCTTGCTGGCCTTGTGTCTCTGGAAAGCAGCCACCGCGCCCTCGCGTTAATGGCGCAGCTGCTGCCACACACACGGCTGCTGAGTGACGAGCAGAGCTCTGCTCGGTGTCACCCGCTGTCCCCCAGGCCTCGACTTCGCTCCTTCAGTGATTTTCACAAGCCTCTCACTGAGGGTGTCTTGTTAGGAATCTGCCGTGACCTTGGCTGGCTCACTCAAGGACTCAGCAGAGCGTATTCACTGAGCGCCTTCCCCGAGGCAAAGATGTCTGCGGTCTCACTGGAAGATACACAAGGAACCACGGCGCGTCTAAAACACAAGAGGTGCCGAGGTGCGAGGCAGCACGGGGTAATAGCAAGCACAAGCGAGGTCCTCTCAGCAAGCGTCTGTCGCAGACGCCAGCTTCCCTGTTTCTGACCTCCCTGCCGATCACTCACGCCCGACTCAGGCACCCTGTCGCAGGATATTAATACCAGTGGTTGCCTGCTCCCATTTGCCTTGCTGAACCTGGAGGGAAATTATTATCCCTCACTCTTACTCTTAGCAATGATCTCTGCTAGGGGAGCAACTGCATGTCTTGCTTCACGCAGCCTCTCAGCAGCTGCGTGCGTGACGCCTGGTTCAAGTATTTAAGGAACTCCTTCCGAGGGTGTCAATAAAGGGCAACCACCTCAGAAATTGACAGAATGGTGCTAGCGAATTCCCTCTCTTCTCATTCTACACCTCTGTGCCTGCACATCCCAGATTTCCTCTCTGGCTCACATGCCTACAGGGCCACCCCTACCGGGAGCACTCCCCTGGGCACACCCTTTTCCACTCTCTGCCTCAGTACCGCCCCCTGCCCCGGGGTTCCCATATCTCTCCTCCCCCGGCCCGCCCCACCCTGCTCTCCCTGACTCCAACACCTTCCTTAAAGAGTCAAATCTGTGAGAACACAAAGCATGCTACAGACCACAGCCAGGCCCGGAAGACAAAAGTACTTGTAGGCCTTGGGCCTAATCGCCTGTAAACAGCTCCCTGCTTGACATCCAGGACTATTTCAGGAGGTGTGTGTGAAAGCAGAGTTGACAGTCACGGAGGTTTAATTAGCACATCTTTGTAAGGTGCCGTGGCTAATTTTAAGGTGGTTAGGATTCACCGCTCTCAGATTGTCTTGTTTCCTAGCTTAATGAGACAGTTCGGTGAATCTTCACAGACCACTGACCACTGTCTGAGTCATTGTGATGATAACTGCATTCAAAGTTATTGAGCTTGTGTTTAAATAAATTATACAAAGGTCAAAGAACACATGTGCGGTCCTCCATACACAGCTGGAACCAGTGAATCACAGCTTCGACAGAAAAGGAAACCTTTTTTAAATCATCACTGTGTCTCACTGCTGGACTTCCTGTAGACACTCCATATTTTACAAAACTAGGTAATTTGTGTAAATAATCTCCCAGATTTCTCTATGGGATATGTGACAAATTTGTAAATGTCTTTTCTTTATTTAGATTAAAACTGAGTAATAGACACTAGAGCTCAGCCAGCCATGTACTTTGAAATATACAAGTGAATAATCAGAGTATGGAATTTATTTTCAAATACATGGAAAAGGAAATTCTTTAGCAAAATCTATTTAGAGGTATTTTGTTATTATCTGTAGGCTTTTCAAAGCTTATGGTTTTGTGAAAATCATCAGTGTCATTTTTATAAAGCTCATTTTGTTATCTTCCAAATTTGGTTAATGAAATTGTTTAGAGATTTTTAGATAAAAATAACCTAAAATCATGGAGTTAGGTAGTGGCATTTAATAAGCAGCACCCTAGTAAGAGTAACTGAGCTCAGCCACGTGCCTTACTTCCTTCTAGGATCCTCCATATATTTTATCTTCACTGTTCTGTGGTATAATTGTATCCTATTGGTGCCATTATCCCTGCTTAACTGTAAAAAACTGAAGCAGAGAATCAAAGCAATATGCCTCAGCTTATATAGCTAATAAGTGGAGTTCGATGATTGGAATTATCAGTATGACTTTCTTCTGCTTTATCTCTTTTTAAATTTCCAAGTTTTACTTAACTTAGGAAATACTTAAATACATTCATTTTAAAAAGATATGTCATCATTATTATTTAGATAACAAATACTGCAGTAATTAATGGAACTATATAGATTTTTATAAAGAACATCCAGTGGTACCTCAGTTGATGAACTTAATTTGTTTTATGATTTGAGGGAAGATGGCTGCATTTGTGTTTGTGTGGAGAAGATGGCCATGGTCACGTTTGTCACCCACTGCAGAGTTTTATAAATGGAAACAGAATTTTGCTTTTGTTTGTGAACTGAATTGTTTGCAAAAAGAAGTGTTCATAAACTGATGTATCACTGCATACAAGTTTCCAGCATGGTTGCTGTAAGCTATCCCACTAACACATTCTGGTTCCCTTTTCCTCTATAATACAGGCTAAACAGTAAAAATGCTAAACTTCACCATGCTTCTTGCTGACAGGAAAATTTTGTGACTTAGTTTTGCCAAAAAATATATACAAGTCACAGGGGCCACATTGTCTGCTTCTTTTTCCAAAAATGTTATAACCCCTTCCCCCAAAGTCTCAGTGGTTCCAGAATTACTCAAAAGTTCAAGCCAAAGTCTCCTCTGAGACTCAAAGCAGACTCTCAGCCGTGAACTTCTATAAAACTCAGAAAATGAGTTGCTTAATACTAAAATGCACCAGCACAAGATAAACACCCCATTCCAAAGGGAAAAATAGTAGGGGAAAAATGAAGTGAAATAAAACCTAAACCCAGCAGGGCAAACACTAAGTCCTATAGCTGCATGTCCAGCATGTTTGGCACATGGGGTGAAGTCTGAGTTCTAAGTGGCTCCACAAGCCCAGGCCTATGGCCTTGCTGGTTGATGTTTACACAGCCTCTCCCTTGGGCTAATTCTACCTGCACCCTGGAGCTTTCCTCAGCAGACAATCCACATTCCTGGCAACCCTAACTTCCTGGGGTCTTCACTGCACATTCAGATTTATTTCCATAGCCTCATGCATGCCCTTCGAAGGACTTATTTACTGGCCTGATAACCCTTCTGTTAAAATCTAGGTGGAAGCCTCCCTGACCCCACAGCTCTTTCATTCATATGCATAAAATAACTGCATCATGGGGATGATCCCAAGTTCTGCTGCCAGTATAACCAATAACCCTTTGGACCATGGCAGAGGCAACCCAAGGGCTAGAATGGCTGAGCCCAGTAAAATTCTGGAGCAACTCCCAAATCCCAAAGCCACTCCTTTCAAGCAGCCATCTAGGGACTCTCTTCACAAAGGAAGTTGTATGCTTCTGCACTGCTCAGCCTGCAGTGCTGGGGTCTTGCTTATTCCATAACTGCTCTCAAAGCATCTTTCTTCTCATACCAGTTCTAAGTACTTTTTTTGACACCAACTTTATACATGATTTTTTTCAGGCCAAAATTAAATTTTTCAAATATTTTTGCCCTGCTTTATTTTCAACATAAATCTTGCTAAACAGAGCCAAAAATACCCATGTTACAGCCTGATTGTTGGACTACCTTAAACTTTCCTGCCAGCTCAATTAGCATTGAGCTTACAAATTCAGCCTCAAGTCTCAAAACATAGGCAAAATGTAGAAAATGTTTGGCCGATATGCACCATGTGTGTCTCCCTTCCAATTCTCAATAGAGTTCTCCTTTCCATTCAAAACTTCATGACCAAAACATTTGCTGTTATCATTCTCATCAGCACTCTGGTTGTCTGAGCACTCACCAGAATTGCTCATCAAGGACACTTTTAGAGGTTCCTAGCCTTTAACTCTGAACTCTCCCCTCAAACCAGTTCCAAAGGCTACTCTAAATCACATGAGCAGAATAGTAACAAGTAAACAGCTTCTGTGGTACAAATATTCTGTATTAGTTGCTTTTTCATGGCTGGGGAAAGAAGTGCTTAACATCCGCAATTTCAATAGTTAATCTGGCTCAGGATGTCAGAAGATTCATTCCATGGTTAGTGCACTTCAAGGTAGAACTATCATAGTGGAGAGGCATGAACAAAACTGCTACTTCATAGCAGCTCAGAACCAGAGCAGAAACATAGCACGAGAGAGACTGAGACATGTGTTTCACTAATCCCTTAGGCATCTCCTAAACCAATTAAGTTAATAAGTAAGCTCAAGAAACAGTAGTTTGACTTAGGACAAACAGAAGAAGTATCTAGTTAGAATGTGAGAGAATCTCAGAATCACAACTATCTCTCAATCTTAAGATAATATTTTCATAAAAGTTTATGACTCTGGTTACAATTTACTGTACTATTCTACAATTATTGGAGGGGCACATATTATCTCTACTTTCCTAACTAAAAGTATTTGTTTTGCAAACTTATATACATTATAAATACATACTCTCAAATACTCCACCATTATTTCCATTCACTTTAAATAGTTTTATTCCTGAATCTTCAAAACTCCTTAATGATCACATTGGCAAATAAATCTTCTATTCTTTGCACGGTTCTAAAATTGTGTGGTGATGAGAGAAAGGGAGAAGACAAGACAAAATTCATGGATGATGAAGGAAATGCCAGGAGAGCTAAAGCCTGGAAGCTGCTGGGTCAACATAGAGACTTTTAAAAACAGAATTGTCTTCCATGCAATGTTTAATTATTAGCTAATTGGCCCACAAAGTGATCATTTTCTGAAGTCTCTATATTTTCAGTAATGTCTGTTAGAGTCAAAAGCATTTTGAGTAGATTATTTTGTAACAGGAAAGGTAAGAGGTAAGTTTAGTGGTAAGGTCAGTGTAATATATATCAGAGAGGGTGCCCTAGAATTCAAAGAGACCTTGGTACTTAGACTTCACTAACCACGGACAGAATTTCCAGCAATTGTAAGTAAATAATAATGCACTGGGAAAACCCCAGACTGTAGGGACACACATGTGGGATCCAAGATTAAGAACTGGTTTGTCTCACTTTTTGTTAACCAAGTGTGTGTGTGTGTGTGTGTGTGTGTGTGTATGTGTGTGTGTGTGTGTGTGTAGAAACAAAGGCAAAGATGTACCTGTTATTTCATAGAACTGGGAATTTGAAAATCCATTAAATGACCCAAAACTAGTTGAATAAGTTACTTTACAAACAGTTTTTGCCAAGGGGTTATAAACTGGAACTTTTCAAGCTCAGGCTTGAGAAGGGGAGGCAGAGAAGATCTAGTATCTTTGAGTCCTGGATATGAGCTGTTGTGCTCAATGAGTGAGACATGTCAGTGGGGTCAGTTGAATTGATGAAACAAATGTCAGCTGTTCTGTTACGTATTCTATATAAGCATTCTGAGGACACAGGTTAAAAGATCTCTTTCTTTAATGGGTAGAAATGTAAGAATTTTTTAAAACATGGTAGGACCCAGGCTTCCAGCGTGTGTCTGAGTTCAAGTGCCTGGACAGTAGTAAGTCTCCAAAGAGTGTTAAATGGTGGAAAAGACAGCTAAAAGATCTATTTTCCTTGGGTTAGATAAATTAGTAATATTTGTATTTAATTTTTAAATACTTTTCTAAACAAACCATAGCTATATTAATAACAAAATGCCCTTGATTATTAAATACAACCTATTTGAATGATGACTAGTAAAAATTTAAATGACAATGTGGTTATACCCACATTAATCAATAAGGAATTATTCTTTAAAACATTTATAAATTTGGAAATTCACATCTTAAGCATAAATCAGTGGGTATGCTTCTATCTATATTGAATGTACTTGTCAAAATCTAAATGATTAAAGAACACTGTCCATTATCACACTTGATTGATAGGAATGAGAACCACATCACCAATTCTTTAGCACTGTTCTTCTTATTACAAGCAAATAAACACAGTGAGGGAAATAATTTTGAGAGTTAAAACAATTTGAATGGATGTTCTAAGTTAGCAGAATAGTTTAAAAGGGGGAAGACTTTTAAAAACCTTAAT
>PVJX010031076.1:0-21501 GCA_004027295.1 Dolichotis patagonum
ACAAAAATCAATAGCATTTCTATACACTAACAACAAAAGTACTGAGAGAGCAATAAGAGAAACTACACCCTTTACACTAGCATCCGGAAAAATGAAATACTTAGGAATTAATCTCACGAAAGAAGTAAAAGAGCTATACAGGGAAAATTATAATACCCTGAAAAAGGAAATCGAAGAGGACCTCAGAAAATGGAAAGACGTACCCTGTTCATGGATAGGAAGAACAAACATTGTAAAAATGGCTATTCTCCCAAAATGACTATACAGATTCAATGCCATCCCAATCAAAATACCACTAACATACCTCAAAGATGTAGAGAAATCACTCCTAAAATTCATCTGGAACCAAAAGAGACCTAGAATAGCAAAGGCAATTCTAAGCAACAAAGGCAAGGCAGGAGGCATCACAATCCCTGACTTAAAATTATACTACAAAGCTACAGTGATAAAGTCAGTATGGTACTGGAATAGAAACAGACCCGAGGATCAGTGGAATAGATTGGAAGATACAGCCACAACTGCAAACTCACTGAACCACCTCATCTTTGATAAAGGGGCCAAACATGATCGCTGGAAGAATGACAGTCTCTTTAACAAATGGTGCTGGAAAAATTGACTGTCCATATGCAGAAGACTAAAACTAGACCCATGTCTATCACCATACACTAAACTAAAATCTAAATGGATCAATATTAAAACAGAAACACTAAAACTACTGGAAGACAAAGAAGGTAAAAACCTCAAAGATATAGGGGTAGGAAGAGAATTCATGAACAAGAACCAAAGTACACGGGAAGTACTTCCCAGAATCACTAACTGGGACCACATCTTATTAAAGAGTTTCTGCATGTCCAAAGAGGTTTCCAGCAGAGTGAAAAGAAAACCCACAAATTGGGAAAAAAATCTTCATGGACAGCGCCTCAGACAAAGGACTTCTGTCTAGAACCTATGAAGAATTAAAAAAAATCAGACCCTCGAAATTCAAAGACCCAATCCAAAAATGGGCATCTGAAATGAATACACAGTTCTCAGATGAAGAAATACGAATGGCAAATAATTGCATGAAAAAATGTTCATCATCATTAGTCATGAGAGAAATGCAAATTAAAACCACACTGAGATTCCATCTCACTCCAGAAAGAATGGCCAAGATAGAAAATACTACCAACAACAAGTGCTGGAGAGGCTGTGGGGAAAAAGGAACTCTTCTGCACTGTTGGTGCGAGTGTAGACTGGTGCAACGACTGTGGAGGTCGGTCTGGAGATTCCTCAAAAAGCTGGGTATGGAAGTCCCATTTGACCCAGCTATTCCGCTTCTAGGCATATTCCCAGAATAACTGAAAACATCGTACCACAGTGATTTATGTGCACCCATGTTTATAGCAGCACAATTTGTAATAGCTAGATCTTGGAAACAACCTAAGTGCCCATCAACTGAGGAATGGATAAAAAAGTTGTGGCATTTTTATACATTGGAGTACTACTCAGCTATAAAGAATGATCACATCGAGATATTTATAAATAAATGGACATGACTTGAGACCATTCTCTTAAGTGAAATAAACCAAACTCACAATGGTAAATACCATATAATCTCCCTAATATGAGATTTGATAAGGGTATATAAGACTTTATGGTAAGCATGAGGCCCCATCTCATAGCTTCGAAGTCTTTCAAAGTTTTAAATCATCAGTTGGAATGGTGTTATCCTGTTTTGTTGACTATATCATACGTGATGATATGAACAGCTGTTTTGAAGAAAACATTATGATAGCTATTGCTGATTTAATATTATCCTTCTTAGAAGTCCTACCATGCCTTTTTTTTTGTTCTATTACCATTGGTTCTTTCTACCACATTGTGTCTCATTGGAATTTGAATATGTGTGATAGTTCAAACAAATTTTTTTCTTTTTTATCAAAAATGAGATATTATAATACCCATTGATCATTTTCTGTTATTTGGTTCAGAAAGCCCTGTAATTCTTTCTCTATATGCATGGCTTTATACTATTGTGTTATGTTTGATATTATTGTAATTGAAACTATGCTCAACTATAGCAGAGTAAGAGATATGGCGTTAGATACTGTTGATGTCCAGTTGACTTAATGTAAAGTACTGTATTGCCTATGTTGTCCTCTTCTGATCTGCTCTGTACTGCCCCCTTTTGTTTTATTCTCTTTTAAATTTAAAAAAAAAAAGAACCAACAACCCCTTTCTGCAAATACTCACTCTAGCCGTGTGGAATAAGACTTCCACTCCTGCAGGTAGTACAGAATCTATATTTCTAGTGAAAGCCAAAAACAAAATACTGAATGCACTGTTACAGGATTTACTACACAGTATCAAAGAAAAATAATAAACAAAACACAACAAAAAGAAAAATGAAAAGCTGTCGCTGCCATGAGCTGCAATAGAAGTTTGGATCAGTTAAAAGAATCCTGGTAGAAAAGATGTATTGCTACGCCTTGGTTTAAGGTGAAGAATTAGTCACAGAGCCACCATGAAACACTACAATTAAAATAGGAAAAGCAATATATTAAGAGTATAAAAGCATTACCACAGTATCCCCAAATCACAAGCCCTCAAAAGCCCATGGGTAAAGCCCAAGTGCATGATGAGATAGGCGTAGACGTGCATATGTGCAAACACACACGTGTACATGTGGTGTATTCCAGATTGCTGCTGGCGCAGAGTGGACCCAGAGCCAGGCTGAGACCACTGAACACCTCATTCCCATCAACAGCAACCAGGAGAGTGGAAAAGCAGCAAGGGCCCTGCCTTGCAGAAAAAGCTCCTCCAGCCGGAACCCAGCAAAAGCCCATGGCAAGTTTCAATAGGATCTCAGAGAAGTAGAATTTAGAATCTCAGACACTTAAAGTCAGAAGGGCCAGGAAAACACTTAAAATTTTACAGGTGTTCACAAGGCAATCATGAAAGCAGTTTTACTGAAGTTTAAGGCCATCGGACAATGATCAATCTCAACACTAGGACAAGAACCAAGAGAGGTGGAACACACCTGTAATCTCCGCACTGAGGGTTAGAGACAGGATGGTGAGGAGTTTAAGGCCAGCCTGAGTTGCGGAGTATGGCCCTGGCTCAAAAGAGCAAAAAGCAAACAAAACAACAACAACAACAACAACAACAACAAAAGCAAATAATTTGATTTTACTTCAGAAAGATAACAGGGTTTGGATTCTTCATGTGAATTGAGTCACCCGAAGTGTCTAACCTTTTTTAACACCATGGTTAAAAAGAAAGCGTAATTCATATTCAAAGAGAAGTGCGTGCTATGCAGCAGACCCTGAGGACCAAGAATCTAGACTTTAGAGACAAATACTAAGCAGTAATTACCAATATTCCAGGCCATTAAAGAGCAATGTGGTAGATGGCAGGCGGATAAGAGAAGCTTTAGGGAATCACACCAGACAGGGAGAACCTAGGAAACCCTGGCACTACACCTTTTAGAACTGGAAATGACAATAATTGACAGGAGCCAGTTCCTGAAAGTCCCAGCCAGGTACTGCCGCAGAGTGAGTGTAAGGGGACGGATTTCTGTAGGCAGTCACCCAGCTGGGCTCCCTGTGGCTTGGCTGGCAGGGCGCACTGGGGGCGGGCCAGCTCCAGGGGAGGGCAAAGGGAATCTAAAGGGCCGAGAAGGAGGCTGACCTGGGCCTTGGCCCCAGTGATGTCCCTGGTCACATGGGGAGTTCGGGGTGGCCTTGGTGCCTCTGGGCCTGGAGCTGGGTAGGGGCAGGGGTGTCCTGCCCCGTGCTGAGGCCTCCTTGAGCCCAGGCTGCTTCCCAAGGGTGAACCGAGCCAGGAGCCAGGCAGGTTTCTCTGCTGAGTCCACTTCTGTAGGGCAGAGTGCTGAGGACCGTGTCCTCACAGCACCGCCAGCCCCTCAGTGAACAAGTCCTGAAGGGGGATCCGGCGGAGAACCCCGTGAGCAGAGGGGGAAGCGGCACCCAGGACTGTCACTGCCCTAAAGGACTCAGCACATTCAGAACAAAGGAGCCTCGCTCTCATAAAGGACATCCTCCAGCTGAGCATCGCTGGCACAGTGGACAGACAGCTGCACTGTCACATCCAGTGATGGCCACTGCCACTTGACACAGACAGCGGGGCTTTGGTGGACAGTGAGCTCTCTGTGTTGACCTGACTGCCAGGAGAGCCCCCGCGGAGAGCTGACTTGTCCTGGGGGTCAGACACCTCGCAGGGAGCAGCCGAAGTGCCTAGTTGCACCAGAGGGCGCTCTTCCAGGGAGGAGTAGGTCCCTGGGCAGGACGGGGGGCTTCAGGGAGATCTGGAGGTTGTAGACCTGAGGATGTCCACCCAGACGCTCTTGTTCTGTGCTCCGGAATCATCGTCCTCAGCCAGGGTCTTGTGCTCGGCACGCAGCTCGGCCTTGGGCCTTTTCTGATGCTCAGCTAATTTTACCATTAAGGCCCATTCTGGTCAGCAGCCTTCTCTGCCCTGCCTCTCTGGAAGATGAGAGTCTCTTCACATGCAATCAGCGAGGCCTTCTGCTTTGCACGCTTCGGTTTTAATTGCCAATCAGTCACCCTCCAGCTTAGCAATCTCCACGCCATCCCTCTGTCCTTCTGGCTACTGTCTGTCACGGGTTTCTCCAGGGCCAGATTGTGTCAGCTAACACGCCTTGGCAGGGACGCAACACTGCCCTTCACAACCAGGAAATGTTCCAACAGCTGCACGGGGATTCCTGTGCTCCGCCTGCCACTGCAGGGGCTTCCTGGCCAGCTGGGTGCCAGGTGGGCCCTCTCCAAAATTTCACATTCACCTCTCACTCTTTTGGATCATTTTTGGCACCAACTGTCATGGTTTACACCTCCAGGTCACAAAATCTGAGGCTGAAATCAGCACGCAGGGTGCGCAGTAGGAGGTGGGACCGGACCGTCACCCGGAAGAAGAAGTGGGCGGTTTCAGTCCACCGGGAAGACAGGAATGGGAAGAGGTACAAGGCGATCTGTGCACCCCGAGACAGCACAGCAGCGAAGCTCTTCTGGAGTTGGGGACAGATGTGACCTTCACCTTTTTTTTTTGGTTTGGTTTTTGAGGGGGAGATACAGAAGATTGAACCCAAAGCCTTAACACTGAGCTACACATGAACCCAGCCCTTTTTTACTTTTATTTCGATACTGGGTCTCACTATATTGCTGAGTTGCCCAGGCTAACCTCAAACCTGAGATTATCCTGTCTCGGTTCCCAGAGTTGTGAGAGTACAGGGGCGATCTTGGCCTGTGTCTACCTACTGTTCTCCATAGACAGCAGTGGGCCTAGGACAGAAGCTGTGGACTTGGAATCGTGACTCCTCACCACGCCCACACCCAGGGGCCATCGTGCAGAAGCTCAGGGAGAGCTGGTGTTAATAACAGCCTTTGCCAAAAAGTCCCCATGTTTTCCATTTCCTTCTAAAATTCAATATGGTTCGCACGTCGGGACCTGCTATGAATACCATACGTCGCTTTAACCTCATATTTTTTTGAAATATCAGGCAAACAACATAGCATGAATTCTCCGTGGAGTTGCCTCCTGTCCTTGCTAGAAGGCCGCAGATTTGGGGAGTTTCCGCGGTGCCGTAAGGCACGGCAAGCTGCTCGTCCATCGCCATCTGGGTTTGCATATCCCCAAATTCCTTTTTAATGGAAAGGAATGCTAGCAAATCCATCTTCACGATTTATGTACCATGATGTGATGAAATTATGCTTATTATCTCAAAATGGTTAAATCACATTTCATTGTGCTGTTCATTGGAAAATTTTATGCTTTTTAAATTTCACTCCTGAGTTACCAACAGATATGTTGTCCAAGTATTCAACATAGCTAAAAATATTTTAATAAAGATTCCTTCAGTTTTGGCTTAAAATCAACATGTATAATTTGTTAATTTACATATTTAATAAAATTCCTGCTCCGAAAATGTTATTTCAAAATAAATATATTAAGCTTCGAGACAGGTTTTCCACCCTTAAAGAAAGTTACATGGATCTAACTCTACACTAGAATCTAGTTCTCTAAATAAGATCGATCAACAGGAGAGGTGTAGCTGTTGTGATCACAGCAGTCAGTGAGAAATTAACCTATTTATTGAACTTGTATTTAAGAAGGACCGAGTGTGCAGTCAGCTCTAATTTAACCTGGACGGAGAGGAGTCCACTTCTTAGTCACCAGTAAAATCTTAGACGTTAAACAAACTAAGTGTGCAAAACGCTGTTTGTCAAAAGGAACAGTAGAATACAGGCTTTGAACTAGTGTTCTACTCGGCATTGGTTTTTTTCTTATTTGCGTTCAGGCTGTCTACATAAGTCTGCACAGCAATAACATTCAACTAAAATAGTCCAGACCACCGCGGACTAACCTTACCTCCAGCAGCAGTGAAACGTACAGTTGCTTTTTCAGCGCGAAGTGATGATGTTAACTCAACTCGGCGCAGTCATCACAGAGTCAGACCCTGCAAATAGCACACTTGCATTTGTTCATGTACATGCTTTCATTTGCACAGAGGCACGTACTGGATGACGCCTTGATGAATACAGGTACATGTAAAGCACTTGCGTATTTGAATGATGTTTTCTGCTACATAAAGTTGGAATCAGATATATCATTCTACATTTATAAATGAGGAAACTACAGTAACTAAGTTAGCAATTGACTTACTAGGAGATGTCTGTTAAGCAATTGGAAAATAAATGAAATAAGTGATTAATAGTAAAAACCAATGGAGCTTGAGAGAACAGCAACTGGCTGTTCGCACGGTGTCTTTGGAACTGTCATGCAGGCTGCCGTACATCTGGCGGCCGGCAGAACGTTGAGACTGAGCCCCTTCTGCGAGTGGGGATGACAAAGCACTCACAGCTGCGTAGGAGGGAACACTAGGGAAAGAGAGTCCGCCGCCCCTCCACTCTGTCTGGAAAGGCTTGAAGGGGCGACTTTGGTCTACAGAAGGCACCAACTGCCTCGCCCTGCAACGGCCGCTACTGGGGTTGACGTCCTGGGCAGCGCACAGTGGCTGAGTAAGGGTGCGCTTCAGGCCGCCCAACGGCAGAATCCGCAGCCCCATGAGTTACTGCTCGCTCTGCATACTCCATGCGGAAATACGCTCCGGGCGCCTTACCAGCCCGCAGCAGTGCTTGAGAGACGTTTTCTGTATTGGGTTCACCTGGGTATCCTCACAGGTCCCCGTGAATGGGGAGATTCTGTGATACTACATCTATTCAAGGTCATGCGGTGATTAAAGGCAGGCTATACTTGTGCAAAAGATAATGGGAACGAGCAACTTTGCTATAAAGGAAATGTGACGTTTGAAGCTTTCTCAGAGGGGAAGGTTTTACAGCACACCTCCCGACACAAGACAAAAGGGGAACATGTCAGCAGAGATGAACAAAGCCAACGGTGTACAAGTGGACTTCTCACTACAAACAGCGCAGGAGCAGACAGTGCCTGGGACACGCATCCAAGTCTAGTTAGGACCCTGCTGCGCAGCCTCAAGCCCAGATGCTGCTGGGAGCACGTGACTTGAAGGAGCAAATTGGGACTCAATGAATACCAAGCTGACATTAAATATCAGCAAACCAAACTCAGGCCACTGTTCTATAGAGCATACGGAGTATATTTGTATACACCAAAGAAGGGAAGTGTATAAGCTAAAATACGTTTGTGAACACAAAGATTCAGCAAGGTATCTGAACTGCCTGCTGAATCGTAACAGTGCACATTAGCTCTGATTAACATCCTTGACCACTGTTAGCTAAGAGCAGGTGCAATGACAGGTGAGTTAGAGTGAAGATCTTAACTGACAGTTTATGTGAAGCAGGTGAAAGCAAAGAAGTTCAAAAGCATGAATTAAACTCCCAGGAATACAGTGAACTACCCTCTGCCACTGGCCCCACTTGTAGACAATGAGCTGGAGGTGGCTAAGTGACGGCCACAGAACTTCAGACTCTGTGTCCTTGGTCACATCCCAGAAGGACATCTCAGCTAAGAGCCCAGAGGGGGAAAAAATGAGATTCAACCCGGCCAATTTTAATTCATTAAAGTCCCCATAGCTCACAAGAGCCCTGGTCTTCTGGATCCAGTGCTGAACCCTCTTTCATGGAACTTCTCCCTGACCCAAACCTCAGCTCTCCTCCTGGGTGCTGCTAGAGCTTACACCCTGATGTCCCCCCAAAGCCTCATGTGCTCATCAGTGAGACTTCTGGGAGTGGCCAGTGCACGGGACTGTGCTACTGGTTCGTAGGTGTGAAGACTGAACCGTTTGCTTTAACATAATTCCGGGTGTGGATAGTGGAAAGGCTCGTGCTGAGTGTGAATGACACCAACCAATAGGCTTGTAATCCGAAGAGAATAAAAAGCGAGAGGAAAGCTTGCTGCTTGTCTGCTCCCTGCCTGTCACACCACGGCCTGTTTCTCCCCTGCCATGGAGCCAGGTGACTATGGACTGAAACCTCCACAAACTGTGAGCTAAAGTAAGCCTTTCTTCTTTTAACGTGAGATTGTCGAGTGTTTTGTCCAGCTAGCAATGAGAAAGTAGCTAGGACAGATATCCTGTCCATTTTCTTCAAAAAGGAACATTCATTCTTTCAGTTGCATGTGATTTTTACTGTTTTAAATTTTCTTTGTTATATATGATCTATTGCTCCAAGGATGATCTGAGGTATTCTTGGATAAGAATGCTATTTTAAGTAATTACCAAATTACAGTATGTGTGTTATTATGACCAAATCCCCCATTCTTTAGTAAAAGAAATTCATAATGATAGTGTGGTGTTTCTAAAACAATCTGGGGATGACCAGACTGAATGAAGCCCCCTTATCATTTGGCTCTTGAAGGATAAACTAGGAGACTGTGGCAAATACATCATTTTGTGGAGACTCAGCACATCACTCACTATCAGTACAGAGAAACTGTGCACATATAACCAGCTCACAATATTTTAATTGCACATAGAGTTCATTCATAATACAATGTAAGAATGTTTAGAACAGCTCTAATTTTGGAGAGATCTTTAAAAATCCCTGGGCTATTAACGTTTTCCAATGAATGTTTAGACTTTCGTTAGTATGCTTCTAAATTTACCAATCACAAGATGATACAATGATATTAGACCATTAACTTCATCACTTTCAAATGTTTCAGAGCCCTGTGCCTTTTCTCAGTGTATAAAAACTGATCCACTCCTGATGAACTTTTGAATATCTTCATAAAATTTTAAGAACTCAATGATTATGAATTTTCCCCTTAATCTCAGAAAAGTAATTAGAATTATTTCTTTTAAGCTTAAAACTTTTTCATAAGTTTTACTATCTTTTCATCTCTTTTCTCCCTTTTAGAAATTGAATTTCAAATAATACATCTTCTTTTTGCTGGTCTCACTGTGATTTGGAACTTAATGAAACTTTCCATCTATCTTTCACCTGTCTTATAAGGCGTTTCCTATATATAATATGTAGATATGATATGTAATATTTTTATACACGTGTATTTTTAACTTTTCCTTTTAGATCTCTGTGAGATGTGTGTGCGTGAGTGCTAGAACAGTGTGACAGTTCCATTATTAAATGTGGAGTTTACGAAGCAATAGGAGAATTAATCTGGATGTGTCCCCTTCCATCTGGCTGTCTGAGCCTTCGTCAGCAGCTGACTCCATTGCCCGACGTGGACAGGATTACATCTCCACCTCCTGCTAGCCCATCTTTGCCAAGTTCCTATGGAAAGTCCCAAACCCAGTGGCACTGGATTTGGAGTTAGTGATTTTGGGAAGCAATTGAGTTAAATGAGGATGTAAGGGTGAGGCTTTCATGTGAGGGAACGGTGGGCTGGGGTGACAATGGAGAGATAGACATGCTTCCTGTCCACACAACCAAGCAGGAAGGCTGCCCTGGGTCTAGGAGCCAGACATAGGGCACACCAGAGCCCCACCTCCCCAGTCTGCACAGCCTAGGCTGCAGGCTGCAGGGTCCTGAAAACACCCCAGCAGTCACTTCTGCTCCCAGCCCATGGTCTTCTCTAGGGCGTCACTGCAGAGGGAGCCTCTCTCCCGGAAAGGAGCAGTGCAGGGTCCAGCTATTGGGTGGGGCAGAGGGGATCGCCTGCCAGAAAAGGGAGGGAAAGTGAGGGCCTGGAAGGGATCCGGGGCAGGGTGGGGGGCCTGGCTGTTTATCACTGTGGGACGGGAACAGGGACAGGGCTGCCCACAAAGGCTGCACTCGTGACACTCAGGAGGTTCTCACCATGGGTGTGGTGTGTTCTGTGCATGAGGAAAGAATGAATGAGCAGATTTTACACTTTCTCTTAAAGTTTTTTGCTTATAGAAGGATGAGCACCAGTTGTTTGCCACTACAGCTTTTGTGTTCTATAAAAGATGTTACTAGTCAGAATGGTCTGGAAATTGTTAAAATTACAGCATTGTAGATAAGGAGACACAGAAATGTGTCCAGGTGAATTGAATTGCAAATATCAACATGATCTCAGGATTGTTTCAAATGTGTGTGTGTGTTTGTATGTGTTCACACACATACATGGGGATAGAGACAGAGACAGAAACAGAGAGACAGAGACAGAGATAGAGACAGAGACAGAGAGAGATGGAGACAGAGAGACAGAGAGACAGAAAGACAGACAGAGACAGAAAGACAGAGACAGAGAGAGACAGAAGTGTGTCTAGCTCCATCCATACCAGTAGCACTGAGCAGTGCAGGAAGTAAATATCACCCAATTTGGAACCTAAAACACCTTTTTCCATTAACTAGATGTGGGCTCTGAGAGAAACGAGGGTAAAGTGAGAGCCTGGTCCACCCTGTACTGTGAAGCCGAGAAACTTCTAGAGAGGAATGTGTATCAGAACAGCACCAGGTCTAGACTGCAGGAGCTCCCACTGGCAAATGGGTGGTGATTCGAGCAAAAGAAAAGTAGAGTGGATTAGAACTAACAGAATCCTGAAAAATCCATGGGAGTCATGAAGAGACACGTTGGCAGCCCTGGAAGAATTCCTGCTGGGTAAGACCTAGATTGGAAGGAACCTTGGGAGATAGAAAGTAAAACCTGCTCATTTCTTCCCATGTGCATCTGTCTAAAAGTGAGTATGTTCACTCTTTTTAAAAATTTTTTTATTTTAAAGAGAATAAAACAAAAGAGGGCAGAACAGAGCAGATCAGAACAGAACAACATAAACAAAACAGCACTTTACATTAAGACAACCGGACAGCAACAGTAGCTATCACAATATCTCTTTCTCTGCTATAGTTGAGCATAGTTTCAAATACAATAATATCAAACATACCAAAATAGTATAAAACCATTCAAAAGAATGAAAGGATTATAGGACATTCTGAACCAAATAACAGAGAATGATCAATGGCTACTACAATATCTCATTTTCCATAAAAATTTTTGTTTATATTATCACATATATTAAAATCCCAATAAGACACAACATGATAGAACCGATGGTAATAGCAGAGTAGAAGCATGGTAGGACTTCAAAGCAAGATGATATTAAATCAGCAATGGCTGCCATAATGTTTTGTTTTCTTCAAAACAGCTGTTCCTACCATCACACATAATAAAGTCAAACAAAACAGATTAAAACCATTCCAACTGATGAATGAAAACATTGAAAGGCTTCAAAGCAATGAAATGGGGAATCATTCTTACCATAAAATCTTATATACTCTTACTAACTCTCATACTAGGAAGACTATACGGTATTTACACATGTGAGTTTGATTTATTTCACTTATGAGTATGGTCTCAAGTTGCATCCATTTATTTATAACTATCTCAATGTGATCATTCTTTATAGCTGAGTAGTACTCCATTATATAAAAATACCACAACTTTTTTATCCATTCCTCAGCTGATGGGCACTTAGGTTGTTTCCAAGATCTGGCTATTACAAATTGTGCTGCTACAAACATGGGTGCACATATATCACTGTGGTATGATGTTTTCAGTTCTTCTGGGAATATGCCTAGAAGTGGAATAGGTGGGTCAAATGGGACTTTCAAACCCAGCTTTTTGAGGAATCTCCAGACTGACCTCCTGATTAGGGCTCAATATTGTGTCAGAGAAAGCAGCAGGAGGGCAGGGCACGGTGGTGCACAGCGCTGCACACCGCAGTTGCCCAGGAGGCTGGCACAGGTAGGTCTCAACATCAAGACCAACTCAATCCACTTATCAAGACTGAGTTTGGAAATAGAAAACAAAAAGGACCGGGGATGCAGCTCAGTGTGATGGCCCTGAATTCAAGCTTGAATCCTCAGTTCTTCAGGAATGATTAGTAATAATAATTAATAATAATAATAATAATAATAATAATAATACATAGCAGCATTTCCATGACAGACGACTGTGTTCTTTTCCCATTTGCATGTTTTTCCACTGTGGTGGGTTCATCAGAGGAGGTGTAGAAACTTCTTCTTCTTCTTCTTCTTCTTCTTCTTCTTCTTCTTCTTCTTCTTCTTCTTCTTCTTCTTCTTCCTCTTCTTCTTCTTCCTCTTCTTCCTCCTCCTCCTTCTCCTTCTCCTCCTCCTCCTCTTCCTCCTCCTCCTCCTCCTTCTCCTTCTCCTTCTCCTTCTCCTTCTCCTTCTCCTTCTCCTTCTCCTTCTCCTTCTTCCTCTCTCAGAAATGCCTATTCTCCTTCTGGTTCTCATTCAGTGATGACTGAACAGGTTTTGATGGAATTATAAGAATTTACCAACAGGGATTATTTGATTCACATACATAGCACTTATTTTTAAATCACTTGAAACTTCACACTATAACATGAATTTACTAAAATATTTGAATCTTGATAAAGATCACCTATCTAAACATTATGTCTATGTGTAATTAATTCCTACAAATATCCAAATATTATTTCCAGGTCCTTTGGTCAAATTATTCAGGCACCTCTGAAAGGTATTTTAAAACCCAAAAAGCACACAAGAAATTTAAATTTAGCTGTAATCCACTGAACTAAGACTGAGAGTCAAGCTACTGCCAAAATTAAACTCTTTCCTGATGAGATACCACATGGCAGAGTGGAACAAGAAAGGAATGCACGTGCTCTTCACTCTACCGCATTAAAAGTATGATTCTGTCTGAAGGAAAAGGGGTGAGGAGACAGCTCTGGAGTTTGTTCTGAGATCCACTTAGAAGTGCAGAAGCGCAGAAACTATGTTTCTCCTGTGGCCTTCCCAGTCCAGTTCCTCTTTCCTTCTGGACCATGGGTGTTCTGGGAGCCCCTCAGGGAACAAAGGGTTAACCCTTTAGCCCCCAAGGTGAGGATGTTTGAGGGTACTGTGGCCTTTGAGAAGTGGGGCCTGCAGAGACGTCCTTACATTATGGGACAGGAGCCCTGGATTCAGACAGGATCCTCCTGCCCTGGCCATGGACCAGCAGCATTTGGAACCAGGCCATAGAGCACGGGACATTCAGCAGGCAGCGAGCAGAGCTTCCCGTGTTTCTAGGTGCTGTCACCCGTGTCCCTGCCTGATGTGCCTTCCTGTCAGCCAGCGGGACTGGGCTCTCCAGGGTTCCTGAGCTGTATTGTGCAATGCACATGGGAGAGCCCTGGGTGGCCCTGTGCACTCCAGGAGACCCTAGTACCCGATGCTCTATCTCAGCTAGAGATGAGGGCAGAAGCTAGTGCTGGGTGCCATTTGTATAGTGGACTGCAAATGTAATCTAATAAAAAATTAAAATCCCTGCACCCCTGTCTGAAAAAATTTTCCTTCTGCAAAACTATTCCCTCGTATCAAACATTTTGAGGACCACTTAGTTAGAGGACCCCCTGGTCTCATCTCTCTCTGCTTCCTGGCCTGTGAGGTGAAAGGTTCAAGGCTCTAGTCCTTGCTTCTGGCTTGATGTGCTGCCCAGGCCGAAGTCCAGAGTAAAGAGGCTGCTAGATCTCAGGCTGGAAGCTCCTAAACTTCGCACAGAAATAAATCCTTCTGTCGCTTCAGGACATCACATTCTACAATCTGGATGTTTAATTTTTTTCTTTTTTTCTTTAGAGAAAAAAAGCCATACAGAAAAATGGGTAGAAATAATACAGAATTTCAAAAAAATAACAGTAAGGAAAGAAATCACTAGTTGATAAATTACATATTAAGAAAGTGCTTGAAAAGAAAGAGCAACTTGTAGAGGCATATAACTGTGTGTATGTTGAAGTGTGCAAGATAGCCACACTATTAAGTTTTTGTTAGTTCATCAAACAATAGTTTGTGCTGTCATTGTTTGACTGTTCCTTTTTTATGCTTTGATTTTTGTAACTTGAACAACTGCTTCTAAGATAGATGTTTAATTTTAAGCAGTGAAGCACACAATGCAGTTTTCAACATTAAACTACCAACGTGCAAGTTTAGCTCATTCTTTTGAGCTGAGACAGGCTCGTTTCTTGCTGTAAAATGATGATCTTTCTCACAGTCCTGCTCTCGTAGGGAAACCACGTAATCAAATCACGGGGACTCAGTTTCTAAGATATGCTAAGCACCCCTTGTGTATGGCTGTCATTTCCATAGGCCCTGACATGAAGCTATTTCCCACAGATTGCGGGATTCAGTCTGGCCATTGTTTCATCTCCTGGCTTATCCAGAAGGATATAAAATCCCATTGCCACAGCTGGGACTTTCTCAACGATTCTATGCATTTGCTTCATTGTAAATTTATAAATACTGTAGGATTTTACCTTAGGTGAAAAAAGTTCGATGGTTCATACATTTTGATGGAGCGAATTTGCAAGTTATTCAGTCACATAGTTAACAGTTCCCACAGCGTTTCTCTTGATTTCTGTTTGCTCAGGTAAAGACTTTCCTTTTCCACTTTTTCCAGCAGAATCTAGACACAGTTTTCTATTGCCTGTTATGTATTTGACACGTGAGGTTTTCACAGCATTTAAAACTTTTGTAGTTTTTTTGTAGTAGTTTTTTAAAACACCTTCTCTCTTTTGTCCACTCTGCTTCTATTTTGTAGTAAATAACTTTCATCAATTAGTGATTTTTGTGATTAAGACTTATTTCTGCACATGTTGGATTTTGTATTTACTTTGTTATTTTTTAAGTACACTAACCCTGGGTTTTGCCAGCAGAGAGGCTGAGCCAGGAGGATCCCAAGTTCAGTTCTAACCTAGGCAGCTTAATAGCAGAGCGAATCTGTCTAAAACTTGAAATTTTAGGCTAACAAGTTTCTTTTCCTTTGCCTTCTATTCTATTGAGTTCTTGAATAGATCTTATTTCATTAGTCAGGTGTTCTCCCTACATTTGACACATAGCACTCATTTAATTTAACACAGCCTGAAGTTAATCAGTGTTTCTGTGTTTGCCAGACAAAGTGACCCCTCTGTAGATTCTAACAGAGCTCTCTCCTGTCATCTCTTATGCAGCTCTTGTGTAGCCCTGTCCTGTAAGCTCATAAACATCATTATTTATAACTCTTATTTCAGCAACAATTTATTTATCAACTGTTAAGTTCTTTCTCTTTATTTATTTACCTTCTTAGCCTTAATCTTTATTCCCAATGCATTTACAGGAATACAGAATTTCTTATTATGCACACCCTCATTTAAAATAGCTCTCTGCGTAATGTTTCAGCTACATATGGAAATCCCAGTTGAGAGATTTGGGGTTTTTGTTTGATTTTGCTTATTTGTTTTGCTGCAAGTGTTGCTTTGGTTTTCGTTTTCATTGCCACAGGCATCTTAGCGGCTGACAAGTTTGTCATTTCTCCTACTTGTCTTCCGTGTAGCACATCAGCCTAATTTCTGGTAGCATTTTTTATCTTGGTGCTGGAGAGTGAACCCAGAACCATTTAATGAAGCTGTAGTCCCTCCTTCCCCCTCAGAATTTCAAGTTTGACACAGATTTGCTATACTATGAAGTTGCCTAGGTTAGAATTGAACCTGGGATCCTCCTGGCTCAGCCTTTCTGCTGGCAAAACTTCAAAAAATAGTCATTTAATCAAAATACAAAACACAAGTTTATAATCCAATGATTTTCACCTAAGGTGCATTTTATATCTTCCCAACTAGATGAAGACGCCAAAGACCCACTCCCCACACCACCCTTCACAGGGCTTTTACCCCATTCCCTGGGGCACCCATGCTCCCCATCCCGGCAGCGCGTAGATGATTTACACTCTGTGTTGGTGCAACACGAAGGGGACCATACAGAATGGACTTACGGCTTGTTTTCTCTTCCTCTTGGTTTCTTTCACCTGCGATTATGTTGAAGGGCCCTTGCAGTACGTAATGATCATGCTCGTCCTTGTATTGGTTACACGCTACTCAGGGTCTCCTTTCAGTTAGAGTGTGAGTGGATTGACTATGATTCCAAAATACTATTGTTCCAAGACACAGAAAAGGTAAATACTGTACAAGACGGCATTGTTTCTCTTATATTTACCAGAGAAGGAGCAGAGATGTATTGATGTCACCTGGGATACCTGGTCAAGCCTCCTTGTTACAAGGCAGAGTGAGTGAAGGTCAATTAGTCCTGCAGATCACTTCCTGGAGAAGGCCACAGGCAGATGGGCATCGTAGACGGGACACTCAGAGCTCTGTTCCTCATGGTGCACACCGCACACATTCCTGCTGAGAACCTTACAAGGGCCAAGTTCTTACATTTCAGTATTGTCATAGTTCCATGCTATTTCGTCATCATTGTGTGTATGAGAGGGTACAGTTAAATACCTGGAGGTGACAGTTTTTAGATTCCCTGTACCAATAAGCTTGATTTAAAAGGTCCTGATAGCTCCTTGCATTTGGTTTTTACTGAAAAAATATGCAGAGGTTGGACTAAGTGAAGGAAGGAAAAGCCAAAATGTTTAGCGGTTCCTAATTTGAACGTGAGTGTTTTTGGCTGAAGCTGCTGGGCAGACAAGCAGACAGGAGCCCACAAGAAGAGCTTGGAAGCTGATTCTAACCAGCCTCTTGATGGTCGGTGCCTCTCTCTCGATGCAGAAGCACTTGGTTTGTGAGGGGCGTGTCTGCGGAGTGCACAGGGGAGGAAATGTGATTAATGAGTTCACGTGGGAAGTGCACTGAATTCCAAATTCATTTATAAAAAATTACCACGGAGACCTGGGTTGGGAAACTTTGCAAAGTCTCCACTGCAGGAGTCTTGCACCTGACAATGCTGTCTACGGGAATCCATTACGCTGTGGATGACTACAAAGCAATTGTTTTATCATCGCACCGACATTCATCAAATGCATTTAGTTGTATGTCCATTGTCCACTGAAACTGTCAGAAATCTGTGGCTCCTCCAGCATTTTTTAGTCTCCAGAACCCAAGCGAGCGAGCATTTGTATCTTCATAAGTTCTCACCAGAGCTCCTTACTGCCTCAGTCATGGAAAGGCCAACACAATGGCAGGTGACACGTGAGTCTGCCCACCCTTCCGTCTCCTCCCTGGCTGAATCCTGCCTTCTCTTGGAAGAGCTTCTGCTTTGCAAAGCGATTATCTCGTTTTCACATTTCCAAAGGGAAAAAAGAACGCACAGGCTATGAGAGCCTGTCAGTGAAATCAACCCTCATGATCACTGTGAGGTAAATCTGCAAGGGCATCCTCCCTCAACAAATCGTGGCCAAACATAATGGCTTCAAAAATGTTACATTATTTTCCAGAAGGTTCCTTCTCCCTCAGAAAATGTTGGAAAACACTCAAGACTCTTAATTTCCTGAGTTCAAGTATTCAGTTAACCCACCTTTGAATGTGAGGAAGAGTTCTCAAATGTTTCTTTCATTTTTATTTGCAAAGTTCTCAAATACTATTATTTAACATTTATCTATCATTGCATCACTTAAATTTGTAAAAGGCAGGGGACATCACATTTATTCTGCTTCATGGGACCATTATGAAAGATGTTGACATCCAAGCTCATTTTTAAAGATGCGTAAAGTTTGTTACTCCCAAACTATGTACATCTGCATTTGCAGAGAGAACATATTAATATATCGCTTTAAGCCAAATAACAGAAAGAATGTATTTCTTTCTTAAATTATATTGTGATTGTTTTTCATTTCACATTTTTATTTTTCTGATTCAGTAACAAACTCTGACAGTGGAGAATATTACTCATGTGCCTTGAAATTTCTGTGCTTCTCCAAAAATGTCTGAAAGAACAAAGAACAAGGTATGAGACCTAAGAAAAGATAACAATGGTAATGAAATGTGTAGACTAAGTAAAACTTTTTAAGAAATACTAAAAATATTTGAAAGTTGAGTGTGAGGTCAAGGAGTTGTAAACTCAGATTCAAAGATTCTGAACAGAGCTTTGAGACTTTTTGGGGGAGAAAATCAAATTGCGAGAGAGAGGACCATTGGTCTCTTCACACAGTGCTGAGTGCCTTTTTGCTTTTCTTTTGTAAAGTTTTGATAGAATACTGCTTTTCTTTTTACTAGAGGTATGGGATAAACCACATAAAAAGACTGGAATAGAATACTATATGGTAAATGCTAACAGGAAGAGGAAATGAATCTAAAGTAAAAGAGGGAAAAATTTACAATTTAAAGGAAAGAAATGCAATTTATATCACATTTTTGGCCTCTGAGTGCACATTATAGTCAACATATTTAATACTTTATAAGATCAGATTTTCAAATCATAAGGAGAAAAAATAGAAAACTTTGGTAAACTGACAGACCATCTGTGAGGAATTGATTTAACGTCTCTTCAAAGGGGATAAGAATGATTTTAGGTATTTCTGTGTTATAGACAAGGATTTTACAACTGTTAATGAGCATTGTGCTTTGATGTAATTTAGAGTCGGGGTTGGAGCCAGGGTGGACCACAGAACTCCTGTGGAGCTTCTGCCTTTAGTCTCATTGTTTTGGTACTGAATCTTGCTAAGGTGCTCAATGGACTGGGCTGCTGTGTTGCTATTGTTAATACTTACCTTAAAATGCATATCAAGTTTTAAAGAATACACAAATGAAAATTTGAGATTGCAAAGTTTTAGCACAAAAAAAGAAAAAATAAAATCGAAGTCATTCATAAATGGTAGAAATGAGAAAATACCTGCAGCCATGCAGGCCATTTTAAAGCTGTCAAAGGTGCACACGTGTGAGGACTCCTCATACTATGATAAAATGTCTGAGATTGGGTAAGTTATAAAAATATAAATTACTACTCTTCCCTCCTGAATCTCAGGAAATCCAAAGTACAGATCTGTGAAGGCTTCTTCCTCTATCATCCTACGATGGACGTCGTCTCCCAAGAGAGTGAAGGAAAGAGAGAGAGAGAGAGAGAGAGAGAGAGAGAGGTGTTGGGCTTATCTTGGCTTCACAGATCTATCAACCCAGTGATTAACCTACTGCTGCTCCACCAAGGAGGACAAATGCCTCTTAGCCTAATCAGTTTTTAAAATTCTCAATTCTCAACCTATTGCACTGGGTATTAAGTTTCGAACATACTGACTTTGGAGGACACACTCAAACCATGCGAGTACTGCAATAATAAATTTGAAAATTAGCACAAATCATTGTGACTTGACCATTACCAGGTAATTTAAATAGACCCAGATCATACAAAAATGGAGATACTGACCAAAGATCCTTCCCTAGGTAACTGTGTCAAGTTTCTGGAGTTTCCTAGTGATAGGCCAAGGAATAATTTATTCTTAGATACAATTGACCACAGAAAAAAGCAACCAAAATGTATAGAAAGCATCTTAAGGTCTGTAAGTCATTTGTGAGGCTACCATGACCGTAACTGAAATGCAGACCGTATTTCCTAAGTCTGGCCCCCTGGGCCGTTTCTGATGGACAGATACGAAAATCGCAAATGGGACCCGTGGCCACCGTGCCGAGAAGACAGGACGGGCGACCCCGGAGCGTGGGCTCGGTGGTGAATCCTCCGCAGCTGGGTGGAAAAGGACGTCCAGGCGGGGATGGGGATTGCGCAGGCCCACGTGCGAACTAGATTCAAACCACGGCAGTTCTGGGAAACTCCTCAAATGCACGAGAGATTGAAGCCAAGAGAGCCCACATGGAAAGGAACCCCAGCAATAAAAGCCGACTCCCCCTTCTTTCTAGAAGCCTGCAGATGGGCGCAAGGCCAGCGGGCTGTGCAGCCCTGGGTTACTGCTGCGTTCTCCTCTCCCTTGTTCAGCGGTTGTCCACTCACTAGCACCCTGAGGACAGCAAAGTGGCCTAGGGGCACGGGGCACACGGGGACCCGCAGAGCTCTGCTGTGCGCTGCAGGCTTCCTGGGGGGTGCCCCAGTCCTCAATTTCCCCAGAATGCAGCAGAGTGTGGCTGTCTGGGAAGCCTGCCCCTCTCTCCTCAGTCTGTGGGTGTGACTGGGAACGTCCCAGGGGTGTCCCCAACGACTGGGGCTGTCTCCAGAGGCATCCCCAGGCTCCTTCCTGGACCTTACAGGCACCCCCAGTTCGGCCTTCTCTCCCTGCCGGATGCTGGGTGACGGAGGTGAAGTCCTCTGGGTCAGCCTTGGGCGTGGGGAATCGGGCTGGGAAGAGCTGGGGAGCACGGCATATTCACGTAGCCCCACGCAGCTGCCCCGCTGGGTCCCTCCTGAAGGCCTCAGTTGGCTCGGTCACCGTGCGGCGGCCTGGTCACAGTCGGCAGCAGCGTCCCGAGGCCTGGCCTCTGCGTCCCTGCCTTTCCTGCTGTCTCACAGGTGATGCCGTCCAGGGAACGCTGGTCCCAGTTCACAGGAAAGGGGCCCCCAGAGCTCTGGAAAGCGGCACCTGCAGACACACCCTGGCTAACTTCTTTCCTCGAGGGGGGGAAGGGGACTGCGTTTTTTTCCCCCAAAGAAGAAACCCTGTCTGTTTGCTTGGTCATACTTACCACATTAAAGTTTCAAAGGCTCTTTTTAAAAGCTGTTCTCTGCTGTGAAAGTGAGAATCTTGGGAGTCAGAAGAGAAATACTCCCAAATGTATTATTTTTCCCAGCCTACCTGAAATAGCTCAGCATGGTTATTTTTAGGAAAAGCAACTGGCACATGTATACACCATTTCATGAAGTCTAGAGTTGGTGCATTCAACAGAAATAGTACCGGGCATGATGTGCTGAATGATGCAAGACCCTGGAATTACTTTCGTTTCCTGAATGATAAATCCCATTTAATTAAATCTGATTTTGAATTCCGTGGACTTCAAATGAGTTTTTGAAAATATCTTCCTGCTGTACCGGTCCTTATTTACAGCACTATATTTCTAATACTTTGTTCTTAAAGAATATAAAATTTATTACCCAAAGCATGTACAGAAAGGACGAAACATCCTTTTATAAAAACTAAATCACCCTTAGTAGAGATCATTTTTCAAGCTGATGAATGCTGTGCTTTTGAGATAGTGCTTACAGAAACATCAAAGGGAGAACGGTAAGTGTGCTCCCAGTGTGGACACTCACTGTGGACACCATTTGCTAGACAGTCATAAGACACAGGCTTTATATTTACACCAGCAAGAATCACTCAGAGACAGCCCATGGAGTGGACTGTGATAGCAAGAGAGGCCAGACAGATACCAATAGGTTG
>PVJX010031077.1:0-21495 GCA_004027295.1 Dolichotis patagonum
ATGTCTCCCCAGTTTACCCAGGAGTGAAGACCCAGTCAAGTCACAGAGCTCAACAGAAAGAGTACAACCAGGTTCTGTGACCGCCCTCTAGAATACAATATTCCCTGTGGTTTTCAAGAAATTTGCATTGGGTCAATTTTTCATTCCTCATTTGACCACTGCAGGCAGAAAAGGCTACAACAGAAGATGGCAATTGAAGATCAAAATATAAAGACCAGAGAAGAAAAAGAGAGCTGTTCTCTGAAAGACAGTAATGGTTGCTGTATTCATAATAGGTATTGGTACTAAGTGAGATAGTGATTTAGGGGAATGAAAATCCTGACCTACTATTTCCAGTACAAGCTCTAAAATCAAAGAATGAATTTTAGGAACAATCGAGGTTAAGAGCAGAGCATATTTATTGAGAGAAAGAAAGCTTCCCTCTGAAGAGAGACAGAAAGGGTCCCGAGCAGGTTACCAAGGACTCTGTCTTTTCCAGGGACATTTTTAGAGTAAAACCACGGGTTCAAGGTAGAACATAGCTATAGTTAGCCAATAAGATCAATAGCTCAGGTAAAATTGATTACATTAGGGGCAAATAGGGAAGCGAATCATGTAGAAATTGGGCATTCTTACAGAGCTGTGACTCTTTCCTAGGGGGATGTGAACTGTTTAGAGTATCAGTCCTCAGGATGTGGGTGCATTTGTTTGGTCTTTTGTCTTGAGGCCTGGCCCACAGCAGGAGGCTTCAGTCCCCGCCCCCCCCCCAGGCCCCAATTGCCTGGTGTCTGCACTGGCTCCATTGAGGACCTATCCCTGTCTCACTGCCTACAACTAACTCAGCTGCCTGCAACAAGAGTAATGACAGCAACAGTAAAGTGATGGCAAATGTTACTGAAATCCATAGGACTTACTGAGTATCTAAACAATAGCAGTAATCAAAGCAGGAAAATGTGTTAAAAATTAAAATAAATGTGACATGAAAGACAATAGAGTGGAATAAAATGAAATGAGTTAATAACTTATTTTAGATTTGGGTAAAAATTTAATGGCAATATCTTTCAGCATATTGAAATAAAAGCAGATGTCTGTGTCTAGGAAAGAATATGAGCATTCCACGACTGAATGTTTAAGAGTGATTCTTACACATGTGAAACAGGAGACACCTCCTACTGTATTATAACGGTTTGTAGTCTGACAAAGAAATTGAAATTACTTTTCTGGGTGCACAGACATAATTCTTCACTATGATATAAAGGTCTCTCTCCTTTTTTCTGCTTGTAACAGTCTGATTTGAGGCTTTGAAAGATATACAAAGTACCTACCAAGGGCTGCAAAATGTATTTAGTGCTTTATTGTGTGGGTGTATTTTATTTTAAAGACAATAAAAAAGATACAATTTCAAAAAACAACAGAAAATTAATACTAGTTAATATATTGCATAATATTATTTTAAAAGTAGTTGTTCAAATTGTGTGAAAAATGATCAATGAAAACATAAACTGTTCTTTTTGATGAACTAACAGAAATTAGTAGTGCAGTTATCTATCTAGTATATATATTTATAAACACACACTCATATATATGTATTCATACATACATATGGTCTTTTCTTTCACTTCTCCTGTAGTTAGTGTTTTAAAAGACAATGTAATGCATAATACTTAGCAATAGTAATAAATATGCTAGTGGTTAAAAAAAGTAAAATAAAAAGAAACTAGTTAATCATTGTTCTTATAAATAGCAGAAATTGACACAAAGTATAATGATTCATTTTCTTTTTATTTTGAAGACATTTGTTCCCTTATGTGTTTGTCTTGAATGAAGGATGCACTAATTTTAAGTATAGTGAATAAAATTAATGAAGATCAGAAATAGTAAGAGATAGTGTAAGAGTAGGACAAAAGTTTGGAAAATTTTTTGTGAAGGGTCAAATAGCAAATAGTTTAGTCTTTGTAGGTCATGCAGTCTCTGGTGTAGCTCCTCAAATATTGCCTTTGTTGAGAAAAGCAACCAAAAATGATGCATAAATAAATATGTGTTTCCTAAAACCTATTTATAAATATAAGAAGAGGATGGCAATTTTTAAACTTCTCTGCTGTAGTTTTCCCATCCAATAAGAAGTAAAACTAAGACTAAAGGATAATATACACTCCTATGTTTCTTAAGTTTGCAGTATATAACAATTACAGTTATCACGGGGAGTTGGCACATAATGCATTTAGTTCTTTTTTCTCTCTTTTTCCATATTTTATCCTTTTCTTCCCTTCCTGCCCCTTTCAGTTCTGGGCTACCTTCCCATTTGCAAAAGTTCTAATTTCACCAATTTTCCCCTTCAATTCATTTTTTCCTATCTCCAGTTCCAGTCCTCCATCCCTCCATCTCATCCTATATTTCTTATAGGTTGACACATAAACTTGAAATCAAACATATCTCCAAGGAATTATTTAAATACCCTTTTGAAATTCCATTATATTCTATTCTGATGAACTGAATGAATATTTTTGTCAATTCCTATAATATCAATGCTCAAAACTACAGACATATATTATAGTATCATATTTATAGAGCAAGAGAACATGAGTTGCTGAAAGTTAAGATAATAATGAAAAGTAAATACAAGCTCTCTTATAAGATACTGTGTAGTTTTTCTCCATTTATTCTGGAGGAATGAAAAATCATGGGAATATCACACTCATACATTATTCAGCTAAAAGCTATTTTAAATAACATTTACATTATTTAGGTTGTGCCAATGTACCTTTTTTTTTTCAGAAATAGTTTCTGTCACACAAGAGCCTTTTAACAATTCTATAACTGATATTCCATCAGAATTTCCATTATGCATATCAGAATTGTCAAAAACTTGGGGCAGAAATCACCCCCAGTGGTTTGTTTCAGGGAAGCATTAAATCACATCTATGGTGTTAATACCACATGTTATGTTAAAGGATTTTCTTCACTTCAAGTTTGCAATGCATGTGAGAAGAACAAATTTTCAGATGTTCCCTTCCAGATGAAGCATCTATCAAAGCCTGTGTTTGTTCAACTTGAGTAGTGGTCCTGCCTTGCTGAAAGACAAATAGACTAGAAATGGAAAACAAAATTTTAGTCATAGTATTGACCTCTGAGTCATTTTATTTTTTAAAATTTTTATTTCTAAAGATGATAAAATTAAACATAACAAGACTGAACAGACAGATCATAAGATAACACTGTAAGAGACACAGATTTCAAAGCAAGACAACCAGAGATCTTCACTGTCTATCATATTGTCTCTTGTTTTCTTCCAAATAGTTGTCCATATCGTCACATACAATGAATTCATACAAAACAAAATGGTATAAAACTGATCAGAACAGGATGATGAAGGCATTTTAGGTCTTCAAACCAGACAATAGGGAAGTCAACAATGGCTGCCATAATGTCTCTCATTCTCTTCAAAATAGCTGCCCATACCTTCACATATGTTGAAATTAAACAAAACAAAACAGACTGAAATCACTCTGAACAAAGAATAATAGTATTGCTGGATTTCACATCAGGATGCTACAGAACAAGCACTGGGTACCTTAATGTTTCTTTTTCTTCAAAGTAGCTGTTCATTTCATCATGCATTTTATAATTGATCCTCATAAACTTTTTAAGAAGTTCTATGCATGCATGAGTCTCTACCTATCCTTTCTGTGTTAGAGGGAAAAACAAAACAAAACAAGTCTAAACAAAACAAATTTGTAGAAATACACGAAATGGAAAAGACATATAAACAACAATAGCAAAGAGCCCAGAACACTGACAATATAGGTCTTCAAACAAGGTGGTATGAGTATAACTAGGGTTGCTATTATGTAGTAATGTCCAACATTTCCTCAGATCATTATACAATAATATTAGCTAACATTCATAGGATTGGAACAATTGTGCATATTATATAGTGACCTCTGAGTCTTTTTAGCAGCTATTGTTCAACACTTGGAAGATGCTATAGTGTCCTTTCCTTCCTTTCCTTTCCTTTCCTTTCCTTTCCCTTCCCTTCCCTTCTCTTTCCTTTTCCTTCATTTCCTTCTCTCTCTCTCTCCCTTCCTTCCTTCCTTCCTTGCTTCCTTCCTTCCTTCCTTTTTTTAGTCTGAAGAGACTTTTTAATACTGCTAGATGTCATGCATGTGCACTGAAACTTCTGCTTAAGACTTTAGATTATTCGTTAAAAAGTTTACTTTAGATTATTCATTAAAACTTTGAGATAGCATTGGGAAGGAAATATTTAAAATGAAAATCACTATGACAAATGACATTTCTGGGCACACGGTTAACAAGACATTGCCAAGAAAACAATAAGTTTGCTTGCAAGTGTATCTATACTAACCTTCCAAAGCACAAAGATAAATTTTAAAAAGGAAGAAATATTTAAAATTTTTGTACAATTTCACAATGTTTATTATATACATGGTGTGAAGGAGAAGACAAAAAATCAAGCAGGAAAAAAATAGAAGATGTAGTAGTAATATAGTGTTTTCCAACATGAATAATAGACACCAAATCACAGATGAAGGAAACCCAGAAAACACCAAGCATGATAAATTCCAAGAAACTCCACCAAGTCATACCACAGTCCATCTGTGATGAAAATGAAGAAAAACAATCAGTCTTATATGAAATGAGGACAATATTTAATTTGAACTTCCTTTCACTATCATGTACACAAGAGAAAGCATATTGTCAGCCTACACCTCTGTATCAAGGAGGATTATTCTTTAGAACTAAAGCAGATATAAATATTCTCTCCAAAAAATGAAAGAACAAATTTTTAATGGATTTGCCTTGAAATTATTTTTGGAGTAAGTTTTTCAGAGAGAAGGAAAATTATGTAGGTCAGAAATCTGGATCCACATAGAAAAGAAAAGCATTTGAAAATTAACAAGTGAAAATGAAATAAAACCTATTTTAATTTTTTCGGCTGATTTAACATGTAACAGTTCAAAATAATGATTAAATGTATTTGGCAAAATGGACAAATAAGATGAAGGGCAGCAATGACATAGGGTAGGTAGAAGAAAGCAAGAACACTCTATTATAAATCATCAATACATTTGTGAAGTAGTATAGTGTTGTTTAAAATTAGTTGGAAGTATATAGCACTACAAATCCTAAACCAATGACTTTAAAATTTGAAAAAAATATTATTTGTATACAAAAACAGGAGAAAAAAACATAACCATATAAAGCATTTAGTAAATATCAGAGAGGGTAGAAAAAATAGAGAAAATATTTTAAAAATGTAATAGTAATGAAAACAGTAAAATATAATAGTAAAACATTAATGATAGAAAAACTGACTTCAAGTCAGTAATAACATTTAAAATGATCACTGATTTATACCAATACATACAATGGAATTATGCAGAAAACTGACATAAAGGATAACACAGCAGTAACAGAAGAAAGCAATTCTATGATACTTCAAGAAACTCACTTCAAGTGTAAAGATATGGCTTATTAAAAATAAATGAATGCAGAACAAGTTATCAGGCTATTATAAATCAAATTAAAGCTGGAGATGTTATATTAATTTCATTAAAACTGACTCAAAATCAATAAATTTGTAAGGAACTAGAGTGAAATTACACAACAATAAACAGGCAGGTTTTCCAAACAGCATGAAAATAATATCAACTTACAGAACAATATGTTGAAAATATATGTAACAAAAATTAACAGAAACATATGTAGCTAGAAATTCTAGGAAAAGCAGAGAAATTCACTATTATGTTTGGAAACTAGGACAACTCTATCAGTAACTGATAAGAATCAATAAAGTAATAGTATACCTGAATGGCACCATCAATGAATTGAATGCAATTTATATTTATAGAAATATTTCTTGGAATAACAGCAAAATACATGTTTTTCTCAGATGGAATAATCACCAACATACAACACATTATGGGATAACAAGTTGAAAAGGTTAGAAATCATATAAAGTTTGCCTAATTTCTAAGATATTGATGAATAAAAAAGTCCAGAAAAATTAAAACGGTTTTAACAGAATGAATATAAAATAAATCTTTAAATAACTTTTTTTTTTTTACAGCAAATGAAATGCTAAAGAGAAGTTTCTACCGTTAAACACAGATGTTGGAATAGAAGGGACATTTAAAATTTATAACTTAAATCCTTCTTTCAAAAAATTAGAAGAAATGGAAATGCAAACCTAGGAGAGGTAAATAAATCATAAGAATTAAAGTAGAAATTAATGAAATTGAAAACAGGAAAACAACAACAACAATCAATACCACTAAGAGTTAGTCCTTTGAGAAGCTGAATAACATTGACAAATTTCTATACCAGCTAACAGAGAAGGGAAAGGGAATGGGAACAACATAAATCTCTAGTATCAGGAATAAAACAAAACAATTACTACTAATCTCACAAACATTTAGTTAGTAAAGTGATGCACTAAACTACATGTCAAGAATTAGGTAACAGGTAAAGTGAGCCAATTTCTTGAAATGTTGTCGAGCTAAACTCACGTAGGAAGAAATAGACCTTCTGAGTGTTTCAATCTCTTAAAAACAGTCAAAACAATAACCTTATAAAGCTTCATATTTAGGCAACCAGGCCACACGGTTTCTCTGCTTAGGCTAGTGAAAACATTTAATTATGCAAATGTTTAAGAAAAAATTTATATCAACACTACACAATCAGTTCCTCAAAACACAAACAAAAGTATTCCCCAACTCATTCTATGAAGTCAATGTTTGCCTAATACTAAAGTCACAAAAATGCATTACAAGAAAGAGAAACTATAGAAAATTATGCCTTAGGAATATGAGTACCAATGTCCTTAAAATAGTATTAGCAATTTAATTTCCACAATGTATAAGAAGAATTATAAATACACCTAAGTGATGCTTATTCTGGGCACTTAACATAGTTCAAGGTTGTGATAGGTTGAAAACCAACCTATCACATCATTTACTAAAGAATAAATTATATGGCCATATTAATAAATGGGAAAACTCAATACCTAGTCATGATAAAAACTCAGAAAATTAGGATTGAAGTGAAACTTCCTCAACTTGATAAATAATATTTAAGAAAAACTTTCATTACAAGGAGGATCATACCTCATGGTATGAAAGGAATTCTTTCTCTTTAGAATTGGGAAGAAGCCAAATAATTCTTCTCCTCATTCTTCTTTAACATCATATGTGAGGTCCAACCTACAGAAATAAGCATGAAACGGTATTAAAAGTTACAGGTGAAAAGGAGTGAGTGAAATACCCTTACTCATAGGTGACATTCTTCTTAGTGTTAAGTAAAGTGATCATAAAATTTCTATACACAATTAGCAAATATAATGAGTTTGATGGGGTGGATATTTACAAAAGTTAAATGCTTTTTTAAATGACACCAAATGAACAACTGAAGCATGAAATTAAAGTTGCAGTATAGCAAACACACTAGTACCTGAACTAATTAAAAGTTAGGTACAAATTTGATATTGAGAAACAAGAAAAAATATGAGCAATAAAAGCATGATGAAATAAAAAATTCTAGATTATGGAAAATATTGCATGTTTTTGAACAGGAAAATTGTTTTTAAAATATGAATCTTTGATCTATTTTGACTTTAGTGAAAGTGAAAGGGGAAGAAATTTCTCAAAAGGAAAGAACAACTAGGATAAGGGAAAGGAGAAAAGAAAGAAGGGAAAGGAATATATATATATATATATATATATATATATTAGATAATTATAATACTAATCTCTATTCATCAAAAAGAATGGTTTGTGCTTTTGTTGTTAGATATTTTTTTCATGACTGTATCATGCAATCTGAATAACAACTTTGAAAATAATGCACAATATATTAACCATTGTTAGTCACCTATTATTTTGTTTTGAAATTCTGTGTCATCAGTTTTATTCTTTTTTAGTTTAAAAAAGATATGAGTATTTCCCACTTTATAGATTCAGCATGATCCCAATCAAAATTTAAGCAAGCATATTTGTAAATGAAGAGAAATAGATAATTTATATTTAAAGTCTAAAGACCCAAAATAATCAACACAATCCTGAGCAAAGATAATAGGAGAGAGACAGAGACAGAGAGAAAGAGAAAGAGAGAGAAACAAATTATATAAGAAAAAACAAATTGTACGAGCAAAAACATCTATATGACTTTAGAATTGGGAAGGAGTTTGAGAGATATAATGTCAAAAGTCTGAAATATGAAAGTAAAAAAGTGATACACAAAATTTTATTAAAGTTAAAATTTCTGCTTTTAAAAGACTTTTAAGAAAATGAAAAGACAAGTTTCACCTTGGGAGAAAACATCTGCAAAACACATATCTGATAAAGGATTGCATCTAAAGTATTAAAGGGACTCTTAAAACTGAACCATAAGAAAGCAAATGGCCTAATTTAAATGTGGTAAAACAATCAGAATAGAAGATATAGAGATACTAAATAGCCATGTGTAAAGATGCTTTATATCAGGACATTTTAAATTAGTTCAACAAAGTGATGCCACTACACACATTTTAAATGAGTAAAATGCTTCCAACTTTTTATTTATTTATTTATTTTGTCTTTTTGAGACACGGTTTCAGTGTGCAGGTGAGGCTGGCCCTGAACTCACTTTGTAGCTCAGGCTGGCCTCAAACTCCCAGCAATCCTCCTTCTTAGTCTCCCAAATGTGGGGTTACAGGTGTGCACTACCACCCCCAGATGCTTTCAACTTTAATGAAAGTACTATAGCTATTCTATGAAGAATTAAGGCTTTTTATACAAAATTTAACCTGGTTTCGTCACTTGCTCCACTTTAATAATCTTAGATATTTACACTAAAGAGTTGAAAAGTTATACACACACATAAAAACTTGCATATAAATGTTTAGAACTTTTTGCATGTATACCACAAATTGCATGCAACCAAGAAGTCTTTCAACAGATGAACGAATACAACAATCTTTGACATTTCTGTAGACTTAAATATTAGATGGGATTGGGCATGTTCATGGTGGTATGGCCATAGACTACTAGTTGTGTTAGAATAACTGAGCTATCATTTCATATAAAGAAATGACAAATATAAGTGGCAAAGAATCTTAAAAGTATATTTTTTTGTCAAAGAAATGAGTCAGTAAATTGTACTGTATTATTCAAACTACATGATGATCTGGAAAAGGCAAATTACAGACATTAAAAAGACAAGTGGTTGTCAGGACTTCAAGTGAATGGAGAAAAGAATGAACATGTGGAACCAAGGTGAATTTTAGACCACAAAACCTATTCAGTGAAATAAAATGCCATCATGGTGGACACATATTATACATTTATCAAAACCCTTAGAGCTATAAAACCCAGGGTGAATATTAGGCCTGAAGTTAAAATTAGAAGGCCTCAGATACAAAGGAGGACTCCAAAATAATATGCTTTTTCAGTAGAGTTAAGTAAAAGAGTAAAGACTTCAAAGTATCATACATTCATGTTATTTATAAAGTCTCAGAACAAAGCTGTAGATCTATTACTAGAAGCCTGCACACAGCATTCCTGACTACCATAACTTATGTCCCAATGGTACCAGAAATGAAAACAGTCTTCAAAGACCCCCTGCCATGTGGTGAGACATGGTTAAATTAAGAACTTTTGTAAATTTTCTTCTTAAATTCCTTATATGAGTAAGGCTACTCAAAGGACAAGAGGATATTTTGCAATTCTAAAGTAACTTCTAAGTAGACTGTCCATAGTTCTCTAAAACCAAGGAGTAACTGCTAAGCATAAGAAGATACCCAAATCGCACCCAGGACAGGTGCTTTCACGTCACTGCCCACCTTCGTACCTGAAGGGATAGCTCTCTGGGTCTACTTCACAATGATGCTACCTTTCCTTTTGCAAGGCTGTCTATGCATCTTGACTGTTATTGCATAAAGGGAACAAAATGACTCCAGAGGTTTTACGCATCAGTACCTTGCAGTCAGGACTCAGCTTCCTGGGACAGTGAACTCTGCTATAAATTACAGACTTTAATTTACAATAACAATTATGGTTCAATACTGATTCATCAATTTTTTTGAAGTGTACCATGATAATAGACTCATTACTAATAGAGGACAATATAAGAAGATGATACAACTTGGAATATCTTAACTGTCTAATATCTGTTTAATTTTCTGTACAGTCTAAATTTGGGGGGAAAATAAAACACTATTTTTGACACAAAAATGGTGTAAGTAAGGCTGAAAGGCCCTATGACTGACAAAAGTTAGTTAATCAGGTGCCTGAAAGAGGATGAAAAAGAGAAGAGAAAGAATTAAGAGGTCATGAAAGACAAGCTTATTTTTCTGAAACAGTGAATACAATAAAAACAGTAAACATTTGTTATATCCATTACCTAATTTGACAATTCTCTGATATGACAGGTTTGCAATTCGTAGTTCATTAACCTATTCTAAGTTAACAGGAGCTCAACAACAATTATAAAAATGTAGATCACACTCTAAGCATATGAAAAGGCATTGATTTTCTAAAGGTATGTGTATGTATGTTTATGTGTGGATGTGAGTATATGTGTATATATATTGTATATCTTTTGGGGGGGAAGAAAAACAATAATCTTGGATCTTCCTTAAAGGAAGATCTTTATTTGTGTCTTGTCTACCTCCATATATTTAAAGAAGATAATGCTTCTAGATCTAAATGAAAAAGTTTTAAAAGAATCTAAAATGATTTGTGCAAAGAGGTATCGAGAATTTTATCATAGAATAATCAATTCTTGAAGGAATTTAAGAAACCTAAAATGCCAAGCAAAATTGAACGCAGCTGTGTATTCCTGAAAGAATTTGGGTGTGGTTTTAGAGCAGTTCAACCAACAGTAAGCAGAGGTAATAGGAGACAAAATAAGGTCAGGATGAAGAAGGAAGCTGTTTCAGAGAATTGGCCCAACCATAACCTGCAGAAAATTACAGTCCATCTTACACAGCAAGTGAAGACCTGGAGCCCCCCACAGAATGTGATATGGAGGACCAGTTTCCTTACCCTGAGAGTAAAGTTCGAGAACTTAAGATCTACCATGTGGCAGACTCTTGAATTCCAAATTTACTGAAAACACTTCCTCTCTTTTAAGAGACCAACAAAAACATTTCCTTCAGCAATCTCTGAGCAAATTCAGTGGTTTCATTAACTTTGCACAGGGTTTCATAAATATCCCTAGAAAATCAATACATAATGAGTTTATTTAAAATGTTCACCCTTATTCGCACAGCCCTGTGTAAGCATGCTTTTCTGTCTTGTCTGTATTTGCAGTGAGCAATGAGAATGTACACTTGACAGGGATGTTGATTTGTGTTTGTTTGCTTCATTTATTTTTCTTTTCACAGTGTACAGAGTATGAGGTACACAGGATTTGTTATGTAAATATCCATTAAATGTTTCTGTGATTTTATGTTGTTTCTTTCTGCAAACTCTGTAAATATTCTTCAGTATACATTCTAAACAAACACAATGTATTATTAAAGTCATTTCTTTTTTTTAAACTGAGGTCATAATTTGTTACTTAGAGACCAAATATTGAAGCCATTTCTCCTTAGCACTTGTCAATTGAAAAAAAATCCAAATCAAAATGGAATTGACACATTTGTTAACAAATCACAAGACAGGCTGGAATAAATCAAAACTCCTCCAAAGTTGTATTGTTTTACACTTTAGCACATGTTTAATGCTACTTTTGCTGAAAAGAGTCAAAAGAGAATCTACTTGAAAAATCATAGATCAGGATTTTATAACTTAACATGCAACGAAACACATGTGCTGGCCTACAGGTTTCATGTTTTCCTCCTCACTTTGACTGCTATGATCACATTGAGCAGGATACAATGAATCAGATAAATGAGTACCTTGCTTGATGCTTACCTCGTTGTGCCTCTAATTTTGTTGAAATTACTCTGAGAGGAAAACGTTTGCAAATCCAAATTACTGTGTTAGAAAGACATTTTCTTTTTTCCTTTCTTGGAATTGGTGATATCTGACAGAAGAGAAGCTAGAGGAATTCTACAGTGAGATTAGACTTCCCCAATAACTGTTTCTTAAGACTAATAACACCTTACACATGTGCAATACTTTTTGCTTCCCAAAGTCATTTTGCATTTGATCTTAGATCTCAACTAGTGTATTAGAGCAGATTTCATTTATTCCATATTACAAATGTGGAAATGGAGACTCACTATCATTAAGTGATGGCATCAGAATGTGGCAAAGCCAGAGTTACAATCCATGTCTTTGCTTCCTAAGAATAAGCATATTCACAACTAAAACTCATGTATCTGCAATCCTGTATTACTGTTAAGTTTTATAAATAACTTTATGTAAAATAAGCATTCTTAGTACATTCTAAATCATGACACGCTGATATAACCATGAAATATTTGAATAATGATAATAACATTAAAGCTAACAGTATTATTAAGATTTATTGAAACTAGGCAAAATACTAACCATTTTATGGTATCATGCTGTGTAATTTTCTCAGCATCCTCCTCACATGGATCTATTATGCCTATTTGATTGATGATGATATTTGAGCTCAGAGACCATAGCTGACTGTAAAGAAGAATCTAAGTCTTTTACAAAGTAGACTTATGATTTGAAATCAGATCTGATATTAGTTCTTACCTACCAAGTAATTCCATATTGCAAATCTGACTTTTAACAAAATAACTCCTGTATCATAATTTCATATTTATAATGTAAGTTTGATAATAAACCTTATTCACACATTCAGCCTTAAATAAGAAAATGGTTATTTAAATAATTCTCAGACTCTGAATAGGAAATGTGTTGAACTCTGAAATGCAATGTGTTAAGAGTTAAAATTCAAGATGGTGATTTTGCCATTCATTCTTGTTACAAATTCACTTTTCCCCCTTTGTGATCTATAGTCAGTTGTATTACCCTACTAGTAAGTGTGCAGTAATGGAGTCAGATTCTATGAGTTAAATATACTTTTCTCTGTTCCATCATCACAATTCCAGTGAGGCACCCTGTGTCTGATCGCTAAGGTATAAGTGAGGTTGTGAATTTATGCATGCAGATCCATGACCCCCAATTGAAAAAAGGTGATGGCATATACAGTATTAACAGTGGGCTGCTAACATCATATTTATGTGTGATAGTTGGCCTCTTATTCACTTTACACTTTACCCTAACTTAATATTTGATACTTCAAATTTAAGTAGTTGACTATTGGGTTTGGAGATGTGAAAATCTACATAAATTTTTTTTTCCCCACAGATTTGTTAAAAGAACCTACACATTCAAATTAAACACATTTAACTGTCATCAGCTTCTAATTGTAGAATTTAAGTCCTCAGTAAAATTGGGCAGTGGAACAAATCACATGTGGCACTTTCCTTTTTTTTTTTTTTCCTGTCCCCTTTTGGCTATCCATCTGTTGAAAGGGTGACTTATATTAGTTTTAAGTCCTGAAAATAATAGATCTCTATTTGGATTTTCAAATATTTTCTCTTTTCTTGCTCAAATGCAGAAGTTTACCTTGCCATAAGATTATGACAGTGAAAACTAATATCATAAAATGTCTTTTTTTTTTCCATAAAAGTGTTGGACAATGGGCTACTGAGGGCCAAAACAAATGACATAACACACATCTTATTGTCTTATGATCTTCTATTCATCTTTCTTTTCTCTATTTTCCCTAGTTTAATATTTGTTGCCTTGTGGCTACACACATGTTGGTGATCAGCTAATGTAGGACTTAAGTTTTATACAGAGTTTAGTGGCTGTCAATAATTACTGTAGAAGGCAAACTAGAGATTTTTCACTTCTCTCCTAAAAATGAACCATGTGTTCCTCTTTAAAGCAATGTGGTTTTATTTTATGAATTTTCTACAAATAAAATAAAAAGAAACTCAGAGTTGTGAAATCTGACATTATTCATGAAAAATTATCTGGTGGCAAGTTGAGACTCAAAATAAGGGAATAGAATTCTTTAAAATTTGCCTTTATCATTAGATGTGTGCCCAGGCAAGAGGATATTGTCCTCTAAAGATCTCATTATTTTAATGTCATGTTTAAATAGGTAACTGTTCAATGTTTGACTAAAATGAATCCTATTCCCTAACTGCTCTGAGTTTTTTATTTTATTCAAACTCTTTACTTACAGGTAAAGTAGGTAATATAAAATTTTTTAAAAAACTACAAAAATTTCATGGAAATGCGACCTTTTTGTTTAACACATAATTATTTTGCATATTCAGTAAACAAATAAAAATGTTATTTTGATGATTAAATGAATACCAATTCAAAGAAATACACATTTATTTCTGAAAGTCATTTTCATATGCCTACTCCCATACACATTTAGCTTGCATAACTATTTTAATGAAGTAAAGTATTTCCTGTACTGATTATTTTTGGCTTTTTGTTTGTTCATTTGTATTTATTTATTTATTCATTCATTTATTCATTTATTTATTTATTGTGACAAGTTCTCGCTATGTACTTCAGGTTGGTCTTGAGCTTATTATAAAGTCCGGGTTGGTCTCGAACTTGTTGTGATCCTCCCACATGCTGGGATTACAGATGTGTGCCATCACACTTGGATTTTCTATGCTGAATTTTTAGGGATTGTTTTCATCTTATTTTGCTTGGAGAGTTTAGTTTAATGAAAATGAGTTTTTAAATTTAAATAATATTCAAATTGTTCCTAGTCACATAATAAAATTGTGTATTTTTTCTTGTTACTTAATTCAAATTTCTATGTTCTCTATTATTTTTCTAATTTGATTCTTCATTTCCATTATTTTCTTTCCTTTGGATTTTGAGCTGTCTTCTAGGACAAACTATATTTCCAATATAGACAAAGCTTTAAAATTATTGAAATATTTCAAATCCAATAACTGTTAAGACTTGTATATTATGACATGTGCCCTAAATATTGGTAAGGATTCTATCCATTAGTTATAGTATTTGCATATTCTATTAAGACAAAGATTAAGCTACCGTAACAAAACCACTCCAAAATACCTTGTTTGCGTGTAGGACAAAGATCTTTCTGTCCCAGGCAACAGGCTCACTGAGTACCCTCCCTTCTTCTGGAGCAATTCTTTCATTTTCACTGTTTGATATGCAGTGTTTCTTTGATCACTGTTCTTTCTGTACATGGGGAGGGAAACAGGAATTGGCAAAGATCAACTTTATCTTTAAAGTGATAAAATGGAAGCTACAGCCTTGTGCCTAACAGTCTTAACCTAAACACCAGTACAACAGCCATCTCCAGGAAAGTCAGGTTAAAGATGTGCTCACGTGCATTAACGTATGTCCAGCAAAAATTCAAAGAGGGAAAAGCAGAGAGCTTCCACACTTTGGTAACAGCCTCCACCCAGCAAAGAATGGCTGCCATGTTTTTTTAGACTTAAAAATAGCCACTTTATTGTTTCTAATACTTCATTACACAATCTGGTACTATTTCATATGTATGCAGAATATTAACAAACAAAATATATTGTCCCTAAAATGTTTCTGAAGTGAGAACAAAGATTTAATACAATTTACCTCACTCATCCTCTTCTCCTTCTTCCTTGTTTATTTCATGCATTGCATTCTTAAAATATAAGCAATCTGGTACTTTCAAAAGTGCTAATAGTCCTGCAGGACACCATCTGCATAGCTACTGGAGTCGCCTTCTTACCTGATCCTCACCCTTTTCATGCTAATGAAAGCAATCAATCCTGAGTGTAGAAAGTTATAAAAGTCTTGGTGCTGGTTGTTTATTTTTTTAAGTACATCAGACAATGGTCCCTTCTTTGCTACCTAGCACTTTCCCAAATAACCTAATGGTCAGGTACAAGAAGACAGTATAAATGCAGGCAACAAGTCAGGTAACCCAATCCAAATGATTTTTCCTTTAGTTAGTGTAGATTTGGCTGTGGGACATTATAAACCAACATGCAAAGAAAATGGAATGCTTCAGTATAATGTGGAGACTGGGATAGAAAACAGTAATATTCACTATAGAATAAATAGTGCTCAAGACGTATACAATATGGGAAGGGTAGTCAATTACTGTAACAGTCCTAAGTGTATACTCATGCACTTCAGATTTTTATCAACCCTGATGAGAGGAAGAAGAGAAAGAGAAACAGAGACAGAGACAGACAAGGAGACAGAGAGACAGAGACCACTAATGACCAAAGAGAGCTGGGCATAAAATCAATGAAAATAAGGAGATCTGCCCCAAGTCAGCATGTTGGGTAACTACACATAATTTTCCAGATATCTGAACTATCAGTTATATCTGTGGAGAATATTGAGCAGCTACAATTAATGGCGTGTACCAAAATGAGACTGTTTAATTGAGTAGCATTTGGTGAGAAGAACTTGAGAAAAGGCATATTATATCATGAAAGAAAGATTTTAGAGATATTAGAGATTGGAAATAGAGGAAGTTATGATTCATATATAGTCTAGGAGGGATAGATAAATGATGTATTTGACTTGATGTTGAGAGTGAACTACTATTATTCTCAGCAAAGAAGTCAAAATGAACTGCTCTACTGATTACTTCCCTGTTCACAGCAGCAGGACCAGAAACAGTTGTAGTGTGACACATCTCCAAAAAGAACGTATGAGTCATTCATAATCTTTTTCTCTAACTCATTTTCCCGAGAAATTTCTGCTTAAGCAGGTCACTCCAAAATAACAATGGGTTCTAGAAAGGCCAATGACACTATGAATCAACTGAGGCAGCAGTCAACTAACACTGCATTCCTAGAGAGGAAGCTAAAATGGTTTCGTGTGTGGTACTCAGTAACTTCTACCCAACTTGGAGGGATTTTTCCTCAGGAAGTAAAGTTGTCAAGGAGGAGCAATGTCCACAGTGTTACATGAGCAATATGAGTGAAGTCATTTTATGGGGTTTAAAAGACTATGAATTGATTCTTCCTTTCATGCTAGTAAAGTGAATTCATGGGAATATTTTAGCTCTCTTATCTCTGTGTGGGTAGAATTGATTGGTGGTAGCACAAGGAGATAAAACAAAAGAAAGGACAGAGCTTTATAGAGAAAGAGAGAACTGGTTAGAGGGTGCAATTCAAGTTCTTGACTGCAGACACTGTTGTCTGTGTATGACTAGAGACTCTGCAGTGTTTGTTAGATAGATGTTGCTGTAGGGTAAGAAAAGCCCAAATAATGTAAGGCTATAACCATCCTGGGAGGCTTGGGGTTCTGACCCTGACACAGGAAAGAATTCTTAACACTTAACCAGTAAGAATGCCACAAAAATCATAGCTTTGGAGAGGAGACTATGTCTATAATGAATCCCTACTCTCTCTTTACATACCTATGAAGGCTAAAACCTAGTTTCAGTGATATTGACAAAGTAATTAAAGTATGAAGTTTGAGTGACATCAGTTCAAGAGACTCAGAAAACAGTATTTTCTTAGAAATACCAAAGTGTAAACAAAGCTTTTAAGACTTCAGCAATACAAGTAAGAATTGTGCCATATGTTAAAACTAAAAACAACACTCTTCAGAGGAACATAGCAGAGCCAAAAATATGAGATGACACCCATGAAGTTGAGTATCAATTAAAATTTATTGGAATTTTAAAATGAAAATATTATTACCTTTAATATAATTAAACAAAAATCAATGCCTAGGAACTGATACCAAGTGAATTTTGATATTGGATTTGGCAGGCCAAAAGTTTTGAAAGCGTAAGGATTTTAAATTAAGTATGAACATTTTAGAGATGGAGACTTTGATAGGGGAATGTAAACTACAGGAGAAAACATCAGAATCATATGGAAATACCAAAAGAAAACTGTGTAACATGTGACTGGAGAAGTATTTGCTGTGATTAACAGCAAATTGACAATGACAGAAAAAAGAGTTAGAGAACATTAATAAAGATAGAAATCCTCTAATGTGAAAAAATGAAAGACAAAATTAAGAAAAATTATCAGAGTTTCAGAAAACTGAAGGGCATTAAAAAAATCATATACATGTTTTTAAGTGTTCCAGAAATAGGAGATAATGTGACTATAATGGGAAAATATTTGAAAATATAATAAATAGATATATTTCCTAATTTATTGTGATAAATATATTCTATATACTGATAGATACAAAGAAACCTATAGCCATGTTGAAAACCAAAGAAAAAATATAGAAAATTTTAAAAATATATTTTATAAGGGTAAAATAATGACACTGATGGTTTATTTCTCATTTAAATCATGGAGACTTAGAGCAATAGAAAGGTTTCTTTCAAATGTAGGTAATCACTGTTCCCAGAATTATATTTCCAGTACAAATATCTTTCATATAAATGGGCACAATGAGGACATTTTTAGAAAATTTGTTGCATATGGATAAAAATTGATAGGAATGTTCATGTTAACAGAAAGTGATATCATCTGGAAACTTGACTAAATAATTAGAAATGAAGATACTGGAAATGGTAAAACTGAAAAAAGGGAAGGTGAAGTGGAGAGAAAACTGAGCGCAAAGAGGTATGTTTCAGGCATTAATGTGTAAGCTCTTAGAAAATTAACAGCTTAAAACAAAGTACAAATTATTGTTAGATAAAGTTGTACTAAAAATTCAAGTATAGCATTACAATTAAAAAACAATAGCAGTACAAACAATAGAATGATGGTGTCATAACTAGCTCAGTCAGTCTTTATAAAATATGAACAATAACTTGGGTGGTTTAAACAATTGAAATTTACTTTCGCACGGTTCTAGAGGCTAAATTTCAACTGAACCATTTGATTTCTGATGAGGGATTCCTTTCTGGCTTGTGCATAGTTGTCTTTCCCCTGTGCTTTCATAAAAGAGACCCTCCGAGAGAGAGAGAGACAGAGAGAGAGAGAGAGAGAGAGAGAGAGAGAGAAAACAAGCCAGGAAGAGAGAAAGAAAGAAGGGTGAAGATGGAAAAGAGAAAGAAAAAGAGGTCTCTGATTTTCTGTTGTCTCTTACAGGGTCACTAATGTTTCTGTATCAAGTGTTTCTAAACTTATGACCTCTTTATTCTGAATTACTTTTATATGGGTCCCATGTATTGAGGGTATGTCTTCATATAAATATTGGGAGATGACATAATTCTATTATTGATGATGAGAATGTAGATGAAATTTTACTATTTTAGGAATTGCCAGGAATTTCTAAAACAGAAATAATTTTTGTATGAGAAATTTTAAATTGTTTTATTACTTTTATTAAACATTTTCACACCGAGGTTAATTGCATTTTAGTAAAGATTTTTTTTTTTATTATAGAGAAAAAAAGTTCTCCCAGGACAGAAGCATTAAACTCTGAAGTATAAAGTGTAAGATATATACTTGATCAATTCTAATAAGCAAGAAAGGAAATTTGTTTAATCACATTGTTAGCACAAAATGTAATATAACATCACAAAATCAAAGACTAGGCAACATCTCTTCTTTACACAGGTATCCAATATAATGAACAACCAAAATATAAAAAAGATTCACAAGGGCCAGGAGTGGTGGCACATGCCTGTAATCCTAGAAGTCAGGAGACTGAGGCAGGGAAATTGACATGAGTTCGAAGCTACGGTAGTGGTTGATTTATTGTGTCAATTTGAGAAGTTTAGAAGCTTAGCTAAGTTGACTCAGAAATTCTATACCCTAGGGTGTGGAAGATATGCCATAGGGCAGTTGTCTACATCCCAGTGTGTCAAGGACCCACTCTAGGGTGACTCATCACTTGGGCAACAAAAAAGGGAAATGAGGATAGACTGGCTTTTGTTCTTTCTAGGAGCTCTAGTCTTTGCCTTCTGTCTCAGTCCCCTAGCACAGACTGTTGAGTTCCTGCCCTGAATCCCTCAGTCTTCTGGCATAGACACTTCCGCCTTCCACAGCAGACCCATAGGCCTCCTGAGATGGACTTGCATGGAATAGCGTGGTGAGCTCCAGACCTTGGGGGAGACACAGTGGAGCCGAAGATAGTGTGCTATTGATTCTTCTGGAGGAACCTGTCATCCAGGCTTTTCTGATATGAATTCAGCTGTTCTCATCATTGTAAGACCTCAGGACCATAATGTTGCTGAGTGTGGTTGAAGTTTCTGGGGGGAACTCTGGTACTTACTCTGAGTATTACTTCTTGGATCCAGTGTAGATCAGTCAGCCTGTTAGCCTTCATCCCACCAGTATAGACTTTCTAACTTCCACCTCTGACCTTTGGGTCTTCCCAATGAAGGACCTTGAAATGGACTTGCATGACACATTGTAGTGGGCTCTAGACCTCCAGCTGGACTTATACAGGACAATGCCATGGATCCAGGCCCTCGGGTGGATTCCTTGAGTCTCTAGTGTGTAGATAGATCTCCTGTACCCTTTTGCATTTGATTCTTTGGGTGAATATTATATTATAAAATAATCTTTTAAGTTATGTATCATATATGTAATCCTTTCTCTTGTAAATCATGACCACAACAGCTGCATAGTGAGTTCAACCAGTTTGAACTACATACTGAGAACCTGTCTCAGAAATCAACAAACAAAAACAAACAAACAACAAAAAGAGACTCACATATACTAAAGATTATTTCTCTAACCACTTCTTTTCTCTGTCTAATATGAATGAATTTGTGAAGGTTATAATAGTTACTTTATGGTGTTCTATAAGATTACCTACTTATTATATTATTGCACCATTAAAAACTAAAACAGTGTGCTTAAATTATTTTTTTAGGGGCTAACATCAGTTTTTCATGAAATTTTACATCAGGAAAGCAGTTTAGGAATTATTTAAATTTACAAGAGCCATCCCTTAGAAAACAACCTCAAATTAACCCAAAGCATTCTTTAGAAAGCCTACTTGCTGGGAGACAGAAGGATGAGTAAAATTCACATATTGCAATATTATGAATATGTCTACTCTGAAAATGTAATCAAGACTTGACTGTATTTGAGGAGAGCAGGCCAATTTTAAGAGAAGTTTCAAGTTTGCATGGTTTACTTATCACCAGTTTCCTAAATGACCAAGAGTAAATAGAAACAGCCTTTTCATGTGGTTTCTCTGATTAAAGCAAGGTCTCTATGTTGGCAGTATAGCATCTGAAATTTCAAAGTTTAAGTGTAAGCTGGGATTTCTCTGCTTTTCAAAAAACCCCTTTCTCTTTTTGCACAGTCTATCTGAGTAGCTGGCACACAGCTATGAAATCGCTGGGCAGTAATCAGAACACTGGTTCTTATGGCAGGCATCAAGTGGGTTGCTGCCAGGTCTTTGAACTACAAAAATAAATAGAGAATAGAAGTACATTGTATTGGCCAAGCCTGAGGCTCAGTCATCTGTCTTGAAGCATGCTCTGGTGAAAGTGTTTAACTTGGATTTCTTCCATCACATGTGGTAGCTGCAGGAGTAAAAAGAGGGAGGAAGAGAACAATGTTAGGTGGTATATTTAATAGCATGTTGGCTTAACAATTCTCAGGAAACTGCTCTATTTAGCAGCCAGAGTTTACCTACTTTGTTG
>PVJX010031078.1:0-21438 GCA_004027295.1 Dolichotis patagonum
ATGCTGGAGATGTTAGTCAGAAGATGATGTGTCTGAAATACTGAAAGCAGGAATGTCAACCTGAGATGGAATAAGGAAAGTATCAGTTGAGGCGATCAGGTGAAGGGAATAGGAGATCCAGGAGCTGAACGAAACATTACCACAGATTCTGAGGACTTCAGGGTGGTGACAAGAGTAAGGGTGCAGATTTCTTTATGTAGGATTTCTGAAACAGTGTTAGACATGTGGAGTCAGTTTATAACATGGTGAAAAGGAGAAGCATATGGTGTATTTCTCATATTTATTCACCATGGTATCTCTTCTCTTAGAATGCATATATTCTCAGGATGCATATGTTCCGAGACACATAATGTATCCCTAGAAATCTGGTCCAAGAAACACTGTGGAGTGAAAAGCTCCAAAGCAAAGCCCAAGTCCTGTTCCCTCCCATTCCATTCCTAAAGCTCATACACTCAACACTGACCTCCCTGAGAACTAACTAACAACCACTGATGAGAATATTTATGCCCCACTGAAGCACAAGCATATGCCATTAAACACTCTGAAAGTTTTCATCTTCCTTAACCTGAGCAGCTTAGTCCGCATGGTCAAAGGAACCCCCACTCATTGCCAGAAACTTCTCAGATGCAGGCTGCTCTCCCTAAACAAAGAGCCCTGCTTTTTTGGCTTCAGAGTTTGAGATGAGACAAATAATTTCCCAGATAAGCATCTGACCTTTCCTCTTGCTGAAGCCAAAATGAATATGTGGTTTTTGAGGATTCATCCACTATCAGTCACTTACAATTATGGAACTATGCTGCCTTGTGTTTAGAGACCTGGATAGAGTTCAAATTAAACAAAAAGGCAACCCTCACTTTTCTTCTTGTAGCTTCTGCTAATAGAAACCTTTTAAACTGAACTTTTATCGGTGATTTGTTACTGTCACTTGCCATTGTCTGTCCCCAAGATGATGGATTTGTCACTAAACTCACTTTTCCTTAAACCTTGCTGGGAATCAAATTGACATTCAAGTACACACAGTGCAGCCACTGATCATGGTATAATCCCAGTGGTGATCCCAGGTAAAAACTAATTTTATCATTTGTAAACAATATGTGAGTGGTAAAAGGCAAATCCAAAGGAGAGAGGATGAAAATTAGCATTACTGGGAATCAAATATTCTCTCAAGCCTCCAATTTGCCCCCCAGTTTTTACCCCATCACTTCATTAGGTACAATGCCCTTGCTTTCACAGCTTCTTGAGATACCAAATCAGCTTAACATGGCCATCTTTGTATTGTAGTGAGCTATACATTGTGGTTATGTTTTACTGGACTTTCTATAACGTAATTGTCTCTCTCTTGTGTTTCCACCAAAAGAGCTATGGAAAACTTCTAATAAGAATTATAGTACATTTCACAGTTTATCATTATAAATGCTTATACATAATTTATAGTAGCTAAACTCAAAACCACTTATTTGCAATGTTCTGTTTTGCTGACATTATAAAAGAAAACCATCATTTAAAAATGTAAAAGAAATTCTATGTACCCATCTACATATCTTATTAATAGTTAGTAATACATACATTCTGAGACTAATAGTATATCCCTAGGAAACTGGGGAAACTGTACTGAACACAGAATTAATTAAGCTCAATGTTCTTAATGAAATCTGATGTCAGTGTGGGATAGTCTTAAAGATATTAAAAAAAGATCTGTAGAATGAAGATCTATCTCTGTTCCACTGTAAGTAATTTTCCATTCAATGAGCTTTGACCTTGATTAGATTATAAAACACCATCATTTTAGAATGTTCTTTGGGGGTCCCTTTCCAGTTAATGCCCACCCTCCTAAAAAGTTCTGCTCTGAATTCTATCATCCCTTTTTGGCCTGCTATTTACTTCAAGCAAAGGAAGTAATTCACATATCCTCCTGTCTTTAACTTCTTCAGCTCATCATGATTTTTTGGAACTTCATCTGTTTTATTATTTTGATTTTATGTTTAAGCCCATGATCCATTTTGAGTTAACCTCTTTATAAATTGTTCTGTGTGGTTGAGGTTCACTCCACACACACATCATAAAAATTAAACGTTTTTCTTTCTATATAGAAATATAATAGTGCCTTTGACCATATGAATTGATTAGTTCTGGACCCTCAGTTATGTTTCTTTCTCCTTAATGTGTATATTTGTCCAGTATTATACTGCTTTGATTACTGTAGATGTGTAGCAAGTCTTAAGTGGGAAAATACAAGCCCTCCAAACTGTTCTTTCTGGAAATCATTTTGACTATAGATCTTTCATAATGCCTAGTCTTTTTTAGAATCAGATTGTCACTTTATCAAAAAAAAACAATAAAATTGTGATTGTGATGTGGTTGAATCTATGCATCAATTTGTAAATAATTTATAATTAAACAATACTGTATCATCCAATTCATGAACATGACACCTCTCTCCATTTATTGAAATACTGAATTTCTCTCAACAATATTTTACAATGTTTAATCAGAGTTTTGTAGATATTTGTATATTTTATGAAGTTCTAAGCACAATTCTAAAATTTTTATTCTTTATTTATTGTCAATACATACAAGTGCACCTGACTTTTGTGTTTTGATCTTAATTCTTGTGGGTGTATTAAATTCTTTTATTCACATAACCAAGTTGCTGACACTACAGATTTGCACCACCATGCTGAGATATGTACTTGAAGATTTTAAACATCATTCTTTTACAAGTGTTTCTATAGTTGATATAATACATGAGTAAAAAACCAGAATTTTATCTGGATGTACCTATCAGTACCTTTCCCTGAGGGGCACAGAAAACAACCTGTACTTACCCACTTGGTACGATGGATAGCAAGGTGTGGGCCCATATACACAAGTGGCAAAACAGGATTTTTACTCACTTTATGTTCCATGTAACTTTGTTTTGCATATGTTTACACAAGCATCACAGAGGGTCAAATAGACCCACACCATTTCAGGATTTGTTGAAGAAAAAATTTTCTTTTGCTTTTTCTGGTAGAAGTAGCCTAGTTCAGTAGAATGGCACAGGAAAAAACAGATTTGCAAATTTTGGAGGTCAAAAATGAATCATCAGATTACTTATGTATTGAATATAAAGTTGAAGCTTCATGATAAAATGCATCCTTTCATAATAGAAGAGTGGTATGGGTCTATAATAATGATAATGATAATGATAATGATAATGATAATGATAATGATAATAATAACAGCTTTGATGTTGACCATATGAGCCGAAGTTCCTGAAACAATGAAATGGAGCAAGAATCAACTGATATAGACACAGGGAAGACTGACCTCCTTGATTCAGTTGATGAAGAAAACAGCAATCTGAGTGGAGTACATATCTGACTAGTTGAAATATTGTGAAATGGCCACATAACCACATGGAATAATTTGAGTTTAGAAATAGTTCAAAAAATATAGTGAAGATCTTGGAAGAAGGGAAAGATTGACCACACTGCCATTAAGTGTTGGAAATTATAACAGATGAAATGCTACAAGATGCTGTAAAATACAGAGGCTGAAATGCAAGTAAAATGTTCTGCATACACTAATAGCCACATTCAAAAATGTATCTATTATGATACTCAATAGCAGAAAGCATTCATAGGTCTGCTGCACTTAGCAAGGATTTCTCATGGTAATTGCAGAAATTTAAAAGACTTAGGGAAAAGTACTGGATCAAAATATGGCATGAAAATTTATGGCTTTGTGGAAGACCTATCATGCTTTCAATTTAGATATTTACACAGGAACTCAACCATCAGGTCCTTTTTCATATAGTAATAAACTGAGTGAGATTGTGAACAGACTTGTTGCGCCCATCACCCAAACTAATAAGAATGTGACATGGGAAAATTGGTTCATCATTTTCCAACTGTGCTTACATTTGATAACAGCGCACAAGTTAACCAAGGCAGGAACTGTGAACAAAGCAGAAATTCCAAATGAAATGTTGCAATTTCAAAACAGAGAATTATATAGTATAATATTTGGATTTTTGGATTTCAAAAAGATGTAACATGGGCCTCATATATAGCAAGGAAAACTCATACTACAGATTGCAACATTTCACCAGGATATAGTAAATAGTGATAGGGAAACATCAATAGAATGGAAGACTGAGATGCAAACTTTCTATAATGAAACTAAAGGTGTAGTTGTGGTTGATGAGTTGTGCAGCAACTATGATATCACTTTAAACACAAAGTACTGCTCAATGGTTGTGGTTTACTTGATACTAAACATGTGTGGAATAAATAGTTTGATAGTTTACAAGGAAAATAACAGGTAAAATATATAATGAAGAAATTTTCTTAGAAGATTGGGACTGCAGCTCATAAGTGATCATTTATGACAGAGGAACAACAAAATGCAGGGAACTATGGAAAAATTGTGGAGAACACTGGTGAGCCAACAGGTAAACAGGCAGGCACAGTATCAAAAAGACTACAACAGGAAAACAAAAAAGATGTCAACTATGCCCAGAAGAAAGTGCAGGAAAACAAAACACATGCCATCAGTGTAAGTGATGCATGTGTATGTGACATGCAGTTATCATGTGTGAAGACTGATTTGGTTGTGATGTTGAAGAAAAGCTTATTTCTGTGATAGACTTTGTGTTTACATAGATTTCATTTTTGGTGTCATTTTTTAGGTGTTATAAACCAGTAAACAGCTGATAAGAAAATGTCTTAATTATTCTTCTCTTCTTGCTGAAAACAACTACCCAACACCCAAAGTTAAAGGAGTAAAAGTTTATTTAGCTCACAATTTTTTAGAACTTCCAGCCCATAATCAGCTGACACCAAGGTAGCAGATGACAGAGGTGGCACATTGTAGAGGGGTAAGAGTTCACTGTGGCAGAAAACAGAAAAAGCAGCAAGAGATGAGAGAGAGGACAAGCCTCTTTCTGTTGCTTACATTTTATGCTGGCTACCTAACCAAGGGTGGATGTAGCACTCACAGCCTTAAACCCAGTGTTGGACCATGAATCAGTCAAAAACTGTACCTCCATGACTGCATGAGGATTTGGAGGAACATCTAGACACAAGCCATAACATTCCAGCCCTGGCTTACTGAAGATTCATGTATATTCTTTTACACAAAAGGTATTTAATGCATCGCTAAGAGTTGCCATAGTTCTAACACTGTCACCATTAGTGAAATAGCCAAGTCCAAAGCCTCCTCTGGGATTTAAAGCAAACTCTTAGCTGCAAGATGTCAGCCCCATGACTGCCTGAGAATTTGGGGGAACATATAGAAACAAGCCATAATAAGCCATTCCCAAGGGCTCCTGAATCACATGATCAGGTATAATCACAGCAGCAACCCCAATTCTCTGGTACCAAATTCTGTCCCTTGTATTGTATGCTCTAGTACCTGCTCTAGTACCAGTGTAGCACTCACACCTGTAATCTCAGTACTACAGTATGAATCAATCACAAATTCTAGATTCAGCCTCATCTGCAAAGCCCAACCCTCATGACAAGTGAGGCTTTGGAGGGACATCTAGACACAAATCATAACAGTAAGTGATGTTTATTCTAAGCACTCATTACATATTTGATATTTTTATTTCATTGACATGTCATTTTCCTGCCAAGTGCATGCTGTAGAATTTAGTAGGAAGCTCCTGACAAAACAGGAAGTGGGGAGAGGTGACGAGACTGCCACATAGGAAAGGAAGGTAAGCACACATGCTGTCAGTGTAGGCAAGATGTGTGCATGAAACATGCAGTTGTCAAGGCAGTGAAGACTGCCCTACATGAGACAGCTGAAGCACAGCTTATTTTTGCAGTAGACTTCTGTTTGTCTTTACATTGTGGTTCACGTAGGTTTTTATTTTTGATGCTCTCTTTTAGGTTTTGTTAGCGAGTAAACACCTGATTGTTGTTATACATTCTAAGCACTCTGTACATTTTTATTTTATTGATATTTTGTGTTCCTGTTAAGCTCATGTGTTATAAGAACTTTCTGACAAAACAATGAGACCATTGATGTCATTTATCTCCCATAAGCAGGCCAGGAATGCAAAACAGATGTGCTGTCAGTGTAAGTGATATGTGTGTATGGAACGTGGTTTTGTCACATGTGGAGACTGTCTTATGCATGGTAACTGAAGTAAGATTTGTTTTTGGAAAGTACTGTTGGTATTTTCATTGTAGTTTATATAAGAATTTATTTGCATTCTTCATTTTTAAACTTAGTATACCAAAAAACAGTCAATGTTAAAAATGTTGATGCTTCTTTATAAACAATAAATCACAAAAATTCAATACCTTTTTGATATTTTTAATTATTCATTGTTTTAAGAATCTCATCAGATGAAATTAATCCATCAATAGAAATATTCCAAAGAATTAATGTGAGTCTGATAGACCCATATTTCTGTGCATTAATGACAAAATTGATGTTATGCTCTTAATTATCTTTCAGTTTATCGGTGTATTTATATTGACAGCATCTACTTATTCTAAAAATGTGCCCATTAAAGTACAGTGTGGATCTGGGGCTTTTTATTGGGTCTACCAATGTCCATATTTTAATTAAAATCATTATCCCATATACTTCAGCCAATGTACCTTAATTACAGTAGTGTATATTATTCGATCAAAGTCTACTACTAAGCTTTTCATCCAATGTATTTGCTGTTCCTCTGAGTTTATCCTGCCCTTTTTTGTTTAATATTTTTAATAATCCATTTGGTAGTTATGGTTTTTTAAAACTATTGTATTATTTCTATTAATGTGAAAGATACATACTTTTTATGTGTCTGCATTTATTTAGAAATTGATACTGTGCCTCTTTATATATCACAACTGACAGCACTCATTTTTCTTCTCAATTTTCATTTGATATTGCAAAGTAATATAGTTTTATTTACCTAACTCTATATTCTTTTTGTTATTTTTGTATTATTTTTATTTCTAAATATGTTACAAACTCCAAATGACAGTGATAATATTTTCCTTAAAACAGTCCTACATCTTTTGAGGAAATTATGAGGAAAATATAGCCATATGTTTATTTACCAGTTCAAGTGCTCTTTCCTTCTTGTATATCTGTGCTTCCATTTACTATCAAATCTCTTTATCCTGAAGAATATGTTCTAGCATTTCTCACAATTCAGTTCTGATTGTGATAAATTCAGTTTTAATTTTTACATAAAATGTCTTTATATTATTGTTGATTATAAGGGATATTTTCTCTGTATATAGGATCTAAAATGTCAGGAATTTTTTCAGTGTTTAAAAACACTGTCTTCTATTCTTCCATTGTCTTCTATTTCTATGACTTCTGATGAGGTAAATGGTAATCCTTAGTTTCCCTGGGTGTTCTTGGTTTGCGTGCCTCCAACATGTTTGTTTCTTTATTTTTAGTTTCCATTGTTTGAATTTTAATGATTAGGTGTGTTTTTTTGTATTTATCCTATTTAGGGCTGAGAACCTTGAACCTCTAAGCTGATATTTTCTATCAAGTACAACCAATATTTGTGAACTTTCAAAATTTTTCCTACTTCTTATCCCTTTCTTCTTTCAAGTCTCCAATTACATGTTTGATAAGAGTTCCCAATATTATTTCAAAAGTCCCTGATGCTGTATTGTTTTTTCAACCATTTAGACTGTCTTTAGGCAAGACTTGGGTTGGTATTTGTCTGAAAATAAGATTCTTAAAGGACTTTCTGGTGAGTTAAGTTGGTATTAGAATGCTAATAAGGTCTCTTCCCTCTAGCTAAGGGGGACTTTCAATGTCTCCCAGCTCTGGTTGGTATTTTATGTCTGTTTCACTCTCAATACCATTAATACTTTGCTACATGATTCCATGCAGTCTCCCCACCTACTCCTTTTGCCTAGCCCAAGGACACCCAGAAACTCCTATACATCACTATCTTCTGTTTTTCTCCTCTCTAGCACCTTATCCTACAGAATTGGCTTTTAGTTGACCTGAATGTTGATTTTTGTCTTCTTAGCCCAATGGATGGCTACCTTCTGCTGGACTCCAGTTCACTGTGTTAAGCTAAGAAGATTGTGCCCAGGTAGAAAACTGGATGATCTTGGGGATCATCTTGTGAGTTTCCCTTATCTCAGGGATGGTACACTTCCCTGGTTATTGTTCAGTGACTGAAAATGGTTACCTCATAGTTTTTTTTTTTTTTCATTTGTGTGGATAGGAAGACTTACCTGGTATTATAGCCAAGTGGAAGTTCCATCCTACTCTGTGTGTGTGTGTGTGTGTGTGTGTGGGTGTGTGTAGTAAAGCAAACAGAGTCTAGAATAAGTATTCTTTCTCCTTCTTTGAATTATTTTCATATAAATGTAACAAGGAATAAGACAGGGGAAAGTGCTATTAATCATAAGAGAAAATGGGAAATTACGCATTTTTTACTTGAACTTGCAGTGATACATTGTTTCTGTATTCATATGCCCCTTCATCTGTGGCAAGATGATCTGCAAATGTTCTATATAGTGACTCATTTTTTTTCATTACTCAGCCTTTATCTAGAAATTCTAGCATTCTATCCTTCTAAGCAGGCAAGACTTGCAATTTCTGCAATTTTTTTCTAGGTTTTCCGTAGCATTTTGTTTATTTGGTGATTCAGGCCTCTCTTTCGTGAAGTCAGTGTGCTTTCCTAAACATTAAAACACGGATGCTATAGGAAAAAGGGTGAGTGGAATTTCTTTTGAACATGCATGTTGCATAGTAAATAACCAATGTATTTGAGGTGTCTTTTCAAGATACAAGAAAAGCCAACGTTCTTGACTGATGGGAGTATCTTCTACTGTGTGTGCATGCATGCGTGCTTGTGTGTGTGTGTTCCCAGAGTAGTGTTGTATATGTGACAGGTCTTTTAGGAAGATTTCAGGTAGGAATTAATTACACTGACAGTCAACTGCTTGTCAGCAGGCAGTAGAGGGAAAGCCAGAGAAAGACAAGAAGCGCTGGGTATGTTCAGCCAGCCAGATGGTCAAACTGGAAGCTTGAGCCACCTGAACACACTGTGTTATTTTATTGACCATTAAGCAAAGTGAAATATTGCAATAATATTTAACAACATGTGTTTTCTCCCTCATTTAAAGCCACCAAGGCCTAAATGTGTCAAGTAAGATTTCAATTCAGAGTGAAGTGCGTGCTCCAGGAAATGTCACTAAGGGTTTTGAAGCAGCTGTCACTGTCTCTGCAGTTTTATGAGAGTAAGATTACAGATTTTAAGGAGTGTTCCCTTGATCAGATGAGTTAAAATATATGCGAAGTGACTTTTAGTGATGGACTTTTTCTTTTACTTTACCTCCAAAACGGAGACCATGGAAGTTGTCCACCAACCAAACATATCTCAATAGAAGTTATTATAAGCCTTCCTACCACTCAGGATTGAATGAAAGCCCAGAGCTCACTCTCAACTCTTGGAGCTGCTACTGTTCACTGTATATGCATCAGGGTTACAATCTCCGGGCCTAAGTTCTATTTCCTGGATCTTTCTAAAGTTGCTCCACTTTCAGCATAGAGAACACTCAGGGCCTTGCATTCTTTCCGTGATGATTTTCTTAAAAGGATGGTAACCAAGAGACTGCCATGCATTGGCCTCAGGGAAATGCCAAGAGGGCTCCCAGGGTCTGAATATCCTCACCATTTAACTGCTGCTCCTATTTCAGCCTTTTTCCTCCAGTACTGCTGCTTCTCCGCTGCTCCTTGTCCTCTCAAGGATTATGTGGCTCTTTATCTGTATATCAGTTGCTTTCTTAATCAAAGTGAATCCTTAGTAAGTGGCTTTGGGTCCTAATTTTGGGTGACCTTCTATGAAGAATGAAAAACTGGTAAGTTTTATTTTTTACATTTCCAATGTGTTGAGGTGGCACTTTGAAGCTCTACCCTTGGAAGAGATTCCAAGTGTCAGATTGTCAAGTGAAAGAAATTTCTTGAAGCTTCACCTAGTTCTTTCTCCAAAAAATGTGGCATGATTCATTCTGAATTTGGAGTCTGACTGGCATGTACCTGGGTGTATTACTCTCAAGCTATTTTCTCTGCCACCTTGTTCTTATCAGTAGAATTCTATGTTGAAGAGGGGGTTTGGAAATGAATACCTAACTATAAATTTCACGTGCCATGTTCAAATGGGAAACCTGATTATTGATACTGTTGCCACCTTCTCTGAATGCATTAAAGTTTCTGTTTAATTTCATAAGTATTCTAAGGCCAGTTAGGCAAGACACGTGCCAGGGACATCAAGGTGGATAAGATGAGCCTGCTGGAAGTCCATGCAAAATTCATTGGTCCAGACAATACGAATCCTTACCTGTTTTTAAGGAGATCCTTTGACTTCATGAGAATCAGGGACCTTCAGGCAGGAAAGCCTGCAGCTAGACTGCATTCTTTATATGCTGCCAGGCACTTCAGGCCACCGCACCTCCATTCTAGGAACTCCAGGGCTTAAATGTGCTTGCCACATCAGTCCCTCAGATTTTAGGTCTTTGTTTATTCTAACTCCATTTTCAGTTCAAAGTGAAATGGAATGTGTGCTTGCCATCTGATATTCTCCTGGCATTGTGCCAATAATCACTCTACTCAAAAGCAGGAAACTGCCTGTGTTCTCTGAAGACAGAAGCCTCAGCATCGTCTGAGGGCGTCTCAGGCCACGGAGTATGGAACAAAATGAGTGTTAAGAAATATCAGTCTTAGCCAAAAACTAGTGCCACACATGAGTGTGGAAGTGAATTTCTTGTGAAGTTCATGAGGATTAAGCCTCAGAGTTCCTCACAGCCTGGCTTTAGAAGGGGTCCTAGCAATATCCCTTGGTCATTCTGTGTTCTTCCTTATAAAATGCTACACAAATTATATATGAAGTCTATTCTTCTGCTTCTACAAACCTAAATTTATACTTACATATGTTCCAGAATAAATCAATAAGAGATACCCTCTGTCCTTTAGTAGCTTAATTTTGGCAAGTGAAAAAAAACCCAAAATTCAAAAAAACAAGGGGACTCCTAATATAAGGTATTTTTTCACTTACACTTAGAGATGTAGTTAAATTGATTGATGTTTAATTTCTTTCACAACATATATTTAAATTAAATGTTACTCAATACTTCGATCTGGAAAAACTACTTTTTATATACTCACGTCATGGAACAATTTTATTCAACCTTTTCATATGCACGTTTGACGTCAGTGACTTAATCATCATACTTTTTGAATCTTGTAACAATGTTTTCTTGCACTCCATATTCACTGCTGACTAAGTTGTTTCAACTTGAGAAGTTTTTGCTATGGGGCATAATTCTGTCAGTGGAAATTTTATCTCCTGCCACCAGGACCTGCTAGCATAATACGAGAATATGTTTTTCATTTTATCCTGTCAATCTATATTTGAGATTCCTGAAGCTTTTAATGACTAGGTATTTTTTAAGATGACTTTAAAAATGTTTATGATGATACCATTTCTAATTATGAAGTCTTTCCCTCTGAGAATACTCACTACATCTGTGTTTAATTTATACCTCTGTCAGATGAATTTTATAAACACTTCAAATTGATTAAGGCTGTTTCAGGTTAGCACAGTTATTCTCAGAACTAGGTGTATGTTGGAAACATCTAGAAAGGCTTCACAGTATATGGAAGCCTAAGTTCACAACCCCTAGAGATACTGACTTAACAGTCTAAGAATGCAGCCTGGGTAATGGAAGTTCTTTTCTAGGTGATCCTATGGTGCTGTCAAGATTGAGATCCATTGTCTTTTCCAGTTAATTTTTATCATTCAAAATAAAACAAGTAGGAGGAGGATATATATCATATGACATATATATGCACCAAAGATATTAAATATTTAACAAGTATTAGACATGCATATTTGTGCAACCACTTGTTTAATACAATGGATGTTTTCTACTTTAAAAAACTATAATTGCTCATTAGATCAAATTTAGAAAATATTAGACTTTCTGTCATATTTGAGAAGTCAAAGAAAAATGGGACTCTGGTGTGACTTCAGGGGAGACAAATAATGTAACATTTAAAGTCCTTCATTGCGTGGTATATCTAAAGTGCCTCTGAGAAGTTCTTTAAAACAGTGAATATTTTCTTATAAATAAAGTTATATGTCTGACTACTGGAGATAGCCAGCTCTTCACAATCTTATTTGATAGGTTTCAGCATAGGAATTTAGACCAATGGCTAGAATGGATCATAGAATCACAAAATATGCTAAGCTTTACTCATAACATAAATGCTGTTTGCTGTCTGGACCCCTAGTTCCTGGATAATGTTTTCTGGTGTCTGGTGGGGTATTTGATATTCTCCTATTTTTCTGCCCCATTGTTTTGGTTTATAAAATGAGTTTGTAGAAAGTTGATAAAATTTTTAAAAAATGACATCAAGCGTAGTCATTCCTAATCTGACAGTAGGTATTCCTAGTTGAAATTAATTTTTTAAAAAATATGGAGGCAAATACTATATAATGTCCAGGTATTGATTGTCTTGATAAAGAGTAGAGACAAGAAATGAAATAAGGATAAAAGTGATTAGTGATCATGATGAATCTTGACTTCCAATCCAGTTGGTTTCCTCATTAATAAATACTGTAAAAAGATCAGGGTTCAACCCTCCAAGAGGGGAGAGAAAGCCTGTAATAGAAAAATAATGAATTTTGGTAAAGCATTTTTCATTTTATAAAGTCTTTATTCAATCTTTTATGATATCCTTGTTAGTTTGTGAGATCATGATTCAAGTATTATTATTGTCATAGAGGTCATAATAGTTGAATGATTTTTCCAAGATCATGAAGCAGGAAAAGACCTAATTCACTAAATTCTCAGCTCTGTGCTTTTCTACTACTCAAAATAGATCCTTAATGTTCTCTTTTTCTATGCACTAGTAGTACTAATTTAATGGATATCCAGAAAGGTCAGAACAATGAGAAAATGTAGAAAAGGATTATTATCAATAAATGGAAGGCTTTTGTTCCTTATTTTAGAAAGAATATGTACTTGTAAAAGAAATTTCAAAAATTTGGAAGGCCAAAGAAACTCAGGTAACTATAGTTCTATTAATAATACATTTCCCCTCAACTTTTCTACATATCCTTTAATCTTTTGATTTACAGTTGTTACTCCCTAATGTGGAATGATAGGTCATTTCACTTTTATACCATAAGCCTTTCTCCTTGTTTTTGCATAGACTTCCTGAGTATTTCATGGATCTGTAATAGATTTCTTTAGACCTGTCCATTGTAGTCTATACCCAGAGCTATAGTCTTCACTAGATAGCACAAAGACCTTATTAACCGAGAGCTTGTACGTGCATCTTATGCGTCAAGAAATCAGCAGAAGAGGAATGTCCCTGGTGACCATGGAAACTAGAAGTGGCGAGTGTAGAGCTGTGGGGTCTATTAACCACCTCCCTCTTTTCTGCATAATTTATATAATCAAATGGATGTCTCCTGGCTTATTCAAACATTTATGTAGAGTTAGCTCTTTGTTTCTGACATTGCCTGTTACAAATAATAATAAGAAAAAATATTTTAAGACTGTTCGTATTTTCCCAATATTTTTCTACTGTTAGTCTTAGAAATGGAATTCAAATTCATAGATCTTAGAACACAATTTAGTATGACTTAATTGCTGTTCTCTATCCCCAACTCCCAAAACATTGTTTTCTTGAAAAAAAATATTTCTGTTCCCAGCTGAGAGTCAGAATACCTCCTCCACTTAGGTTACTATTTCCTTACTTTTCCCTTTCTGTTAAACTACAGATGGAAAATACTAAATTTATTTCTAAGAGAAAATATTCTACCACCATTTGGAAGATCTAAGTTGTCAATGTTTGGCTTTCTCTCCCACATTAACTTTTATTTCTTTTGCTTAAGAATTCTTTTCTGCTTTTCTTAATATAGCAGCCAAAAATTGTTCACTAGTCTACTGTCTACAAGGCTTTATGTTTGATGCAATTTAGGAGAAATTAGACATGCCACTCACCCTCCTAGTCTGCAAAAACCTCAAGTTTAGTTAATACAAAAGAAAATGAATAAAATAATTTTGCAGTGAACGCTTAGTGTTTAAAAGGTGGGGAGATCCAAAATTCCCGTTGCCATATTGCTCTACACTCTCCTAAAGGACATTTTCTCTCCTCCCCAGCCTGTTCCCAAAACACCTGATAAATTATTTAATAATTAGAAAGCAGGTGTCAAATTTTAACACTTTTTTTTAATTAGGAGAGGGAGACATGGTTGGAAATTTCTATTTATGTAAAGATCCTAGAAAACTCTTTAGTATAATAGATGCTGTTCTCCACAAGAGATTATCACAATAAATTCAGAAGATTTCCCTAGCAGTCTGTAGTCTTTAAGAAGTACTGATTATGCCAAATTCAATTGCAAATTGCAAAGTGTCTATTAGACCACAGGAAAAAAGAGGTTGCTTGGGGGAGGGTTTTCTGACTGTGGCCATTACCAAATGTAAAGACAGTAAGTAGTACCATTATGGTGATTTTGCATTCCAGGACAACCGCAGGAAAATAAGCACCCATGCTTTTGCAAAGGCAAGGATTCTTGCACCTGAAATAGCAGCTGATAAAGAATTACTTTAATAAAGAGTGCTACCAGAGATTTTGCAGCATTTGAATGGTGTTAGGATGGGGGGCAGGGATGAGTCACAGAATAAAACAGGGAAACCAAGGAGAACGCCCAAGATTTGTAACTGTACTGTGGGGAGACCATGTAGAGCAGGCCTCAGAGTCAGAGCTGATGGCCAGAGACAGTGGGAGGGAAGATGCTTAGGATTCCAGGCTTGGAAGGGGAAGAGATGGAGACAGGAGTGTGGGAACCACAGGTGCCCATCACAGTGTCTGGAAAAGATTTGTGCCCTCTGTAACTCCTTATCCCTCATTCCTTGGTCTGCAAATGTTTTCTCATCCTTCAAGTATCACAAACCTTAAATGTCTCTTCTCAAAGAAGCATTTGATGATCACCGACACACACACACACACACACACACACACACACACACACACAGATTGACTTCCTTTCATAACGCTTTCAGAATGCTGCAATCCTCAGTACATCTTTTCTTTTCTGGTCTGTCATTCCATCCAGACCTCAAGGCCATGAGAGCCAGTGTCACTGGTCACTTTACCCTAGGTTTAGCATGGGGCTTCTCACACAAATCCTTAGGAAACCAGCTAAAAAGCACTTAGCTGATGCAACTCGGTAATTCCCACTCAACCTGTCTTTGTGAACACGAGAGGGAGTGTGAGCTGCCCAAAGGGAGAGTGCTGGACTTATTTCCACTCCTTCCCCAGGTCTTGTTATTGTACCCAGAGCCCGGCATATGTGTAGCAACATATACTGAACCAAACTGAACTTGTGGAAGCCAGCGTTAGGCACAGGCACAAATCAGATGATAGACAAAGTCCTGGAGATGATTCACACCTACTTGGCTAGTTCTGGCAAAGCCCACAGGAAGGCGACTTGGGAAACAACCCATCAAGATGTTTTTGAGTAGAAGAATGGTACATCTCTCAGTCATGTTTGGTCATGATTGACTTTGTGCAACTTTTCTGTTTTGCAGAAAAAAATGTAATGCTGAGCAAAATTAAGTTTTTTGAATATGTCCACTCTAGCTTACATTCCAATTTATTTCATGATATGATTAAAAGTCTAATTATTATTCACCATTTTTGGCTAAAACCTAGATTTTAGTCAGTGATATGTTATATAACAAACTAAAGATAATTTGGAGAAAAACTTATTCAGGCCAATCAGTACAGATCTCTGGAGAGCCAAAACTTGTAGCATTTTATTTGACAAAGACCTTCACGTCTTCAAAAATTTAATGAGTCAGACATGAGTTAATGATCTACATATTAGCCAACGTTTGGATGTGAAATACAACATCTGTTATCCCTTAATGTAATTGTATACTTAGATACGTGCCTAATTAGCTGAAGCATGTGTACTTTGGCATTGATATTTCCAAGGATAAATCATAAAAGAGAAATAAGTTTGCTGGGAAATTAGAATGTACAATTATATAATAAAAATACTTAGATCAAACTTCTTTAGGCATCAGTCATAATCCTGTGTACATGGATTTTCCTGTTTGCTTAATGAATTATTGCTAATAATAGAATTAATTTATACAGTCTTGTGGCAATGCAAACAAATAATTCTACAAAATGATTACTTGTGTCCCAAAAATCTCAGTCTTTCCTGATATATCAACAGTCCATGTACTTTGATGTATATACAAGGGGTGAGCAATAAAGTAGGCAAATGATTAAATTAGAATGAACTCATTAAGACACATTACCAAGAACGATGAGATAAGTGGGTTCAAAACAAGAGGGAGTATTTTGAGTATTATGAAGGGGATTCATAGCAATGTGTCTTTTATGATAATAAATTCTTAAAATTTTTAATATTTAATGTATGTTTATCACCACTTGCTGATCAATTCCTTACAGCAATTTCTGTCAAATAAACACACTGTGGTATGTCCTCTGGCACTGTGTGATGCTAGCTCTTCCTCAAAGTCAAAATGACCATGAAAGGTAAAAGTTTTTAACTGGTGCAGGGCATTGAGACAGCTCAGCTACAGATATTCCATGGCTTATTACATTGTCTAGGACCTAAATCATAATGTCAGATAATAGCAATCATAATAGCTGTGTTTCCATTACCCAATTTTAATAGGAATGTTCCTAGAACTTCAACACTAAATGATGTACAGTGGTACCTCAGTTCACCAACTTAATTCATTCCACAATTATAGGAAATTTGGCCACATTTATGTTCGTGCGCAGAAAGATAGCTGTGATCCAGTTCATCACCTTTACAGAATTCTCAAACAAAAACAAAATTTTGCCAAATGCTTCTGTTTGCAAACTGAACTACTTCTGTATACTAAACGTATGTACATTTAATATAGTTTCTATCCTACGAATAACAGTAAACTTTTGTGTATATTTATATGAAGCAACTTCAGTTTCACAGACAATATTGCAACACAATCTTAGAATGTTTTCTAGTCTTTAATTGCATCCTTTGAAGGGGTCCTTGACAGTAACATATGAAGACAGCCCTAATTTAATATACCCTGTCACTCTTAAAGGTTCCAAGTTGTTTTTCTATTAGCCCAAAGAGACATAAAAATCCTTCTCTTTTGATCAAACTCATCCAGAACTGACCTTGTCTGAATCATTTCATTTATTTTTTTAGTTTAGCTTATTAGTACATGTGTGTAGTACATAACGTGTACATTCCTTGTGTGGAGTTGGTGTGTGGACCTGTACATAACACACCCTGATTCCTTTTTATTTCGTCTCCTATGTCTCCCCTCCCTTTCTTGATCCCCCACCCCTTTGAGCAAGATCTGTCTCCCAACTTCCCATTATCTTTTATTTTGCTCTTTATTTTTATATTGGGTTTCTTATATAACAGAAATCATGTGATATTCAATCTTGTGTGCCTGATTTATTTCACTTAATGTTACAAATTTTCTTACAAATGATTCAAATTTATTCTTCTCTGAGGCAGAGTAGTACTATAGGGTATGTGAATACCACATTTTCTTTGTCTATTCATCTGTTGATAGACATACCGGCGGCTGCTTCCAGGATTTTGTTGTCATGAGTTGTGCTGCTGAATATTCACATACAGTACCACTGAAATACGATTATCTTTAACTTAGAACAAGCTGGATCAAATAGAAATTCTAGTTTCATTTTTTTAGGAAACTTCATAGTGATCTTTATAGTGGTTTTACTGGTTTGTATTCCCATAAACAGTTACCTCCCTCAGGAAGTGAAAGACCTCTATAACGCAAAGTACAATACTCTTAAAAAGGAAATTTAAGAGGACATTAGAAAATGGAAAGTTGACCCCTGTTCCTCAATAGACAGAATCATTACAATCAAAATGGCCATAACTGACATAAAGATTTAATGCAATCTCAATCAAAATTCCAGTGGCATTCTTCACAGGACAGGAAACATTCATATGGAGCCAGAAGAGACCTCAAAAAGCAAAAACAATTCTGAGGAACAAGAGCAAAGTGAGAAGTGTCACAACCCTGGGCCTGAAGTTATGTTACAAAGGTACTTGGATAAAAAACAGCCTGAACTGGTACAAAAACAGACATGAAGATCAATGGAATAGCCTAGAAGATGCAGAAACAACCCCAGGTACATTCAACCTTTTGATCTCTGACAAAGAGACCAAAAACATACACTGGAGGAAAGATACCCCCCTTAATAAATGATATCAGGAAAACTTTCTCTCCATGTGCAGAAGATTGACTCTAGGGCTGGTAATATAGCTCAGTGGCCCAGCACCTGCCTGGCAAGCATGAGGTCCTGAGTTTGATTCCCGGCCCCCCATAACCACCCCCAAAAAGATTGACTCTAGACTGATATCTTTCACCATGTACTTAATTAAAACCAAAATGGGTCAAGAACTAAATATTAAAGCAGAAACCTTTACCCTTCTGGAGTCATTCCCTTTATGTCTCTATTATGTCATCTTTCAGCTCTGCTCAAAATCTATGGGATCATCAGTATGTGAGCTCCTCTGGGCAGCCCCACTTTATCACCCCTCATTGTCTTAATGACTTGAATTTGGACCTTAATGACCATCAGATGGACCTGGAAGCTATGCCCCAAACCTACAACTGATTGTTGCCCAGAGTTGTACTCTCTGTGACTCACCACTATAGGCAGCTGGCTTTGATATGACCTGTAGTTTCAGAAGTTATCTATCCAGATAATTTACTCTGTGCCTATATATGTTAATCACTTCCCTTGTTATTAGGACAAAATACCTATTACACACAATGTAAGGAGGAAGGTTTATTTTGGTTCCTGCTTTAGAAGTTTTCATCCTTGCATGGTAGAAGGGCCTGGGTAGACAAAAGCTGATACATCAGGCAGCCAGCAAGCAGATAAAAAAGGAAAGAGCTAGGAAGAGCAATGCATCCTTTAAGGTCATGCCTCCAGTGACCCTCCTCTTTCAACCAGACCCTGCCTTTGAACAGCAGTCAGCCAATCACCTTCCAAAAGCTCTGCCTATGAACGCATAAGGCTCTCCTGGGACATCTAGATATAAACCATAACACCATGTGGGATCACTGACTGTATGCTTGGCCCTGTACTAGAATATTCAGTGGGTAACAAAGGCATAAAAACCATTGCCTTTTTCAAAATTTATTTAAGTTGCTTTATAAATATAAGCAAGCTTTGTTTCTGTGGCTACAAAATTTCCTGGAAAAGGCCTTTTATAAATTAAGTCTAAAGGGTCTACAGGATAGAGATTAGTATAGAAGTATGTTTTATTTTGGACTAACTCATCACCATTGATATGTTCATCTTGACTGAAATCAGAATTGGGATATATATTACTACATAGCTCTTGATTTTGAGGTCTCCTCTATAAGCCAGTTCCACATAATCAAATCCTATGTCACTTACCTTCACCTCTCTTTTGTTCATATTTTGACAGATATATCCGTCAAAAGTTCATAATTACCATTTAAGTGGCATCCACACCTCTGGTTTCTCTGCAATTGCTCATGTACAGTTGTTTCTGAATCCTACTAAGATATTTCAAGCATGCCAACCCAGTCCTCAGAATTGTAATGGCTTCCCATTGTCTATAAATTCAATTCCAAACTTTGACACTGATGTTTAAGATTCTAAGTGGTTTTTTTCTACTTCTTTACCAAACTTTCTATAATCCCATTCCATATAGCTATTTAGTAAATCCTTAGGTTTTCCTACACTGTTAGATCTACTAGAACATTCTTCTCCCTTCTTGTTACTCCAACACCTAACTCCAAAAATTTTCTGTATTATTTCCATCTCTCATTAATTCTGCCTTGTACTGGAGTTTACAGTCCATTTAAACTATGTATGGCAACTAAATTTTATTGTCTTATTATATAGCCATTTTTGTACCCTTCCCAGATAAGATATAAACCCTCTGAGGAAGATAATATGCATCACTAGGAAATTTCATTAGGGAGATCATAGTGTCTAAATGGGGCAGGGCCTTTGTGAATTTTGTCTTGATTGAGTTGATCATGCAAGTAAAAGGAGGTCATTAAAGGTCATAAGTGTACACTCACCTAGAGTAATTTCCAATCAAAGCAGTTTGTGTGTGTGTTTCAGTAGGGAATGTATAAGCTCAGATTTGGTAAACCACAATAGCAATCATCAGCTTTTTCTGCAGATGTGCCTAGACATGTGTTCTATTTTCTTTCTCTTTCCTAGAATACATGTATAACATTGCCCTACCTGCCACTGAGGAAGTGACACAGCTTCCTTCATTAGAATTCTAACATTAATTTTGAAGAGAAAACTCATCTGGGGACTCAGTTGATGTCTTTTCCTTTCAAATTTTAACAATATTAGTAAGAGTCCCTAAAACAAGATACATCTCTTAAATATACAGTGAGTATAAAGACCAGGAGTCAGAAAGACAGCTTGTACCACCTTACTCAGATGTTATTCTGGGTGTTAGCCAAAGGTGGTAGATAGAGGATAGACACTGACTGACCACTCTGGGTTTTGTTCCCTTTATTCTGACTTTTCTTCTAGTTATCACAGATGAAACTCTGTGCTTTTAGTTACAAGAGAGAAATGGTTAAAAGAGACTTCTGAGTTTATTGCTTTTCTTCAAGTATTTATGAACTAAAAGAAAGAAATTCACAGCAGAAGTGCATTTAGAGAGGGCTAAAAGCAGCAGAAAAGCAAATGACACATTCTGGAATGGCAGCAATCAGGGTTCTATTCAACCCTTTCCCTGTACCCTGCGTATCTGAGTATTTTTCCCTCTGAAACAGCTACCCAGTTGCACAGGTGTATTGAATTCACATTGATCCACCAAAAAAGGCAAGAAAAGTGCGCATCTGTCAACAACATCCAGAGATTTCAGCAAATTCTTTAAGAAGCAAAGATTAAAAGTAATCTGCCAAGGATTATCTCCCACTAACAGGAAAATGATGATGCTTTTTAGCTGAGAAAATCTGTTGATTTAACTATAAAATACTTGTTGAGAAAAAAAATTATGCCCACCTCTGTGTCACATAATGGGAAGATATAGGCTGAGACCAGAAATTAGTAAAATTTCTGTAAAGGGATGGTAAGTATTATAGGCTTTGCAAGAAATATAATCTCTCTAAGAACTACTCAACTCTGCCTTGTAGCTAAAAAGTAACCATAGACATTACATAAGCAAATGGAGGGTGGTGGTATTTGAATGTTGAAAGAGTCATTTAAAGCAGACCATCCTAGTTGGAACTTAGGGCGCCGAGCCAACCAGTAAGCAGCCTGCCGCCCTGGGAAGTGACTGTGGTCTGGCAAGCCGCGGCCACACCAGGGCGGGGAAACAAGAAGCAAGAGCCTTTCCTGAGATCCACGCCATGTTGGAACTTAGGGCGC
>PVJX010031079.1:0-21495 GCA_004027295.1 Dolichotis patagonum
CTGTGATATCACCAGTACAATTGTAACATCACAGTGACCCAGCATGATATCACAATGTTTTATTGTGACCCAATAATGTCATATTGTTACCTCATGATTCCCAGTTGGATCATCACAATTCCCTATTTTCGCAAAACTAGTCCTAAATTATGAGCACATGTTGCCTAATTATAACAGCACAATTAACCTTTATGACATCACAATTCCCGAATGTGACATCACAGTGACATATTATGACATCATAGTTCCACATTATGTCATTACAGTACCCAGTTGTGACAGCACACTGCCCTATGTTGACTTGATGATACCCTCATCATGACTTGTCAATTCCCCATTATGACCAGAGAATTCTCTACGGATGTTACAGTTTTCTTTTGTGACATCATAACTGCCCAAGGTGACACAAGTCCCGATTGTGACATCACAGTGCCCATTATTGAATCACAATTCCCCTTTTTCACAGGGTAATGATTCGCTTTCACCTCAAGGTGCCCTGTGTGACAATAGCTTGGCCCAATGTGACATCATCATTTCCGGTGTGACATCACAATTACCCTATTATGACCTCACTGTGCCCTCATTAGAGCCGCACAATCAACCTATATGATACCACAGTTCCCCACTGTGACAACTTAGTTGCACATTATTACATCACTGTACCAAATATGGCATCAAAATGTTCCATTGTTTAATCATCATGCCTCATTTTGACTTCACACATCCTATTGTGGAATCACAGCACCACATTGTGACATCATAGTTCTCCATATGACTTCAGAATTGCCCATCATGATATCATAATCATCCATTACAGCATGACCATAAACCCTTGTGAAAACACAGTTCTCCAGTGATAAAAGTAGATGCATCCTTGTGACAGAACAACACTCCACTGTGACATCACAGATCCCTATTTTGATACCACTGTACCCCAGGATGCATGTTTTTCACTGTTACTTCACAATTCCCCATTATGATCTCACATTGGCCTCGTTATCATCTCAGTGTCCTCATTATGGTATCATGACATTCATTTATGGTGTAACAATGCCCCACTGTGACCTCCAAAGTCCCTATTGTGATATAGAATATCCTATCATGATATCACAATTCTCTCCTGTGCAATCAGGAAACCCCCATTAGGATCTCAGTCTTCCCCTATTCTGACTTTATTAAGCCGCATCACTAGCTCAGAATTTCAATTTTGATCACATAATGCTCCATTAGGGCCCCATCACAACCTGTGTTTACCTTAATAATGATTAGAAGATCTTCCAAGGCACCCTATAACCCTTCATGCAGCTCCAAGCCCACAAAGAGTACTGGATTCAGAGTTCTAAGATTTATGTTTCAATTTGTTTCTGCTAACAAATGAGTTTACTTGAAGGTAACATTTGCTATTTCAGGCATTTATGAAATCTTTCCCAGTCTCAAGATAGTGGAAAAATTGTAATTTTTTTATTTATTTCTTTTAATACTATGCTCACACAGACAAAAAACCAGGTTCCAGTTTGATATTTCTTTCGTTTTCCTTCCATTCTTTTCCTTTTCCTGCTGTGACATCGCTATGTCCTACTGTGACATGTTAATGCCCTAGTGTGACCTCATATACTGCCAATCTGACATCACAATTCACAATTCCGATCTCACAATTCTCATCATGACATTTAATTTATCTTACAACATTACAATTGACAATTGTGACATCACAATGATGAATATGACATCACGTTATCACATTATAACAACATGCTATGCATTGGTGTCATCATAATGCTCTATTGTGACATGTGTTCTGTTTTAACCTCGCAATTCGCATTATGACATTAAAATTTACTTTCTGACATCATGATTGCCCACTGTGGCTTCACAATTGCCCACTGTGATATCACAAGGACCATTGTGACATCACAGTGACCCACTATGATATCACAATTCTGTATTGTCACCGAAGAATGACATATTGTTACCTCATAAGGCCCAGTGGGAACATAATTGCGTATTATATCAAAACAACTCCCTGATTATGAGCTCCTGTTCTATAATTATAGCAGCACAATTAACCTTTATGACAACACAATTCTCAATTGTGACATCAAAGTGACATGTTATGACAGCATAGTTCCACATTATGCCATTACAATACCCCATTGTAACAGCACCCTGCCCTATTTTGACACCATGATACCCACATCAGGAATTGTCAATTCCCCATTATGAACAGATTATTCTGCATTGATGTCACAGTTTTCTCTTGTGACCTCATAACTGCCCAGTGTCACACAAGTGCCCATGAAGACATCAAAGTCCCCATTATAGCATCGCAATTCCTTTTTTTTCACAGTATAATGATGCACTGTCACCTCAAGTTGCACTGTGGTGACACTAAATTGGCCCATTGTGACAGCATCATTTCCAGTGTGACACAAGAATTGCCCTATTATGACCTCACATTGCCCTCATTAGAGCAACACAATCAACATTCATGAAACCACAATTCCCTACTGTGATGACATAGATGCATATTATGACAACACTGTACCAAATATGGCCTCAAAATATCCCATTGTGACAACATCATGCCTTATTGTGAGTTCACACATCCTATTGTGGTATCACACCGCCCCATTGCGATATCATAGTTCTCCATATGACTTAAGAATTCCCCATCATGATATCATAATGATCCATTACAACATCACAATAAACCCTAGTGATATCACATTTCTCCAGTGAAAAGTGTTCAGGCATGATTGTGACAGAACAACACTCCACTGTGACATCACAGCACCCTATTGTGACACCACTATACCCCATGATGAGACACTTTTCACTGTTACTTCACAATTCCCCATGGTGATCTCATATTGCCCTCGTTCCCATATCAGTGTCCTCATTATGGTACCATGCAATTCTTTATGCTGTCTCTATTCTCCACTGTGACCCCCAAATTCCCTATTGTGATATAAAATATTCCATCATGACCTCACAATTCTCTCCTGTGCCATCGGGATACCCCCATTAGGATCTCACTCTTCCCCCATTCTGAATTTATAAAGCGACATCACTAGCTCATAATTTCCATTTTAATCACATAATGCTCCATTAGGGCCCCATCACAACCTATGTTTACCTTAATTATGATTACAAGATCTTCCAAGCCACCCTTCTATGCTTCATACAACTCCAAGCTACAAAAAAGTACTGGATTCAGAGTTCTAAGAATTATGTTTCAAATTGTTTTTCTGCTGAAAAATGCCTTCACTTGAATGTAACATTTGCTTTTTCAGGCATTTGAGAACTCTTTTCCAGTCTCGATACATTGGAAGAATTGTAATTTTTTTGTCTATTTCTTTTAAAACTAGGTGACACACACAAAACCAGATGTAAGTTTGATATGTTTTTCCTTTTCCTTCCTTTCCTTTCTTTGACTACTCCTGCTGTGACATCACCATGTCCTACTGTGACATCATAACACCCTATTGTGACCCCGTATACTGCCAATGTGACATCACAATTCACAATTAAGATCTCACAATTCTCATCATGACATTTAAATTATCTTACAATAGCACAATTGCCAATTGTAACACCACAATGATGGATATGACATCATGGTATCACATTTTGGTGACATGCTATGCCTTTGTGACTGCATAATGCACTATTATGACATATGTTCTCTTGTGACCTCGCAACTCCCAGAATGACATTACAATTTCCCTTTGAGATAGCATATGATTGCCCACTGTGATATCACAATTGCCCACTGTGATATCACCAGTACAATTGTAACATCACAGTGACCCAGTATGATATCACAATGTTGTATTGTCACCCAATAATGCCATATTTTTACCTCATGATGCCCAGTTGGAACATCACAATTCCCTATTTTAGCAAAACTACTCCTAGATTATGAGCACATGTTGCCTAATTATAACAGCACAATTAAGCTTTATGACATCACAATTCCAAACTGTGACATCACAGTGACATGTTATGACATCATAGTTCCACATTATGGCATTCCAGTACGCAGTTGTGACAGCACACTGCCCTATGTTGACTTGATGATACCCTCATCGTGACTTGTCAATTCCCCATTATGACCTGAGAATTCTCCATGGATGTTACAGTTTTCTTTTGTGACATCATAACTGGGCAAAGTGACACAAGTGCCCATTGTGACATCACAGTCCTCATTATTCCTTCAGAATTCCCCTTTATCACAGGGTAATGATTCACTTTCACCTCAAGGTGCCCTGTGGTGACACTAGCTTGGCCCATTGTGACATCATCATTTCTGGTGTGACATCACAATTACCGTATTATGACCTCACAGTGCCCTCATTAGCGCAGCACAATCAACCTTTATGATACCACAATTCCCCACTGTGACAACATAGTTGCACATTATTACATCACTGTACCAAATATGGCATCAAATTATTCAATTGTGGAATCATCATCCCTCATTGTGACTTCACACATCCTATTGTCGTATCACAGCACCCCATTGTGACATCATAGTTCTTGATATGACTTCAGAATTCCCCATCATGATATCATAATCATCCATTACAGCATGACCATAAACCCTTGTCAAAACACAGTTCTCGAGTGATAACAGAAGATCCATCCTTGTTACAGAACAACACTCCAATGTGACATCACAACTCCCTATTGTGATACCACTGTACCCCAGGATGCATGCTTTTCACTGTTACTTCACAATTCCCCATTGTGATCTCACATTGGCCTCGTTATCATCTCAGTGTCCTCATTATGGTATCATGGCATTCTTTATGCTGTCACTATGCCCCACTGTGACCTCCAAAGTCCCTATTGTGACATCAAATATCCCATTATGACATCAAAATTCTCTGCAGTGCCATCAGGAACCTCCCATTAGGATCTCATTCTTCCCCCATTCTGACTTTACAAAGCCACATCATTTGCTCATAATTTCCATTGTGATCACATAATGCTCCAATAGTGCCCCATCACAACCTATGTTTACTTTAATTATGATTAGAAGAGCTATGAAGGCACCCTATAACCTTTCATGTAGCTCCAGCCCCACAAAATGTACTGGATTCCGAGTTCTAAGATTTATGTTTCAATTGGTTTCTGCTAACAAATGAGATTACTTGAATGTAACATTTGCTTTTTTAGGCATTTAAGAAATCTTTTCCAGTATCAAGATAGTGGAAAAATTGTAATTTTTTAATCTATTTCTTTTAATACTAGGCTCACAAACAAAAAAACCAGATGCCTGTTTGATATTTCTTTCCTTTTCCTTCCTTTGTTTTCTTTACCTGCTGTGACATCACCATGTCCTACTGTGACACGATAACGCCCTCTTGTGACCTCATATACTGCCAATGTGACATCACAATTCACAATTCATATCTCACAATTCTCATCATGATGCTTAAATTATGTTACAACATGACAATTGACAATTGTGACCTCACAGTGATGAATATGACATCATGGTATCACATTATAACATCATGCTATGCATTTGTGTCATCATAATGCTCTATTGTGACATGTGTTCTCTTTTAACCTCGCAATTCACATTATCACATTAAAATTTCATTTGTGACATCATGATTGCCCACTGTGACATCACAATTGCCCACTGTGATATCACCAGGACCATTGTGACATCACAGTGCCCCACTATGATATCACAATTCTGTATTGTCACCCAAAAATGCCATATTGTTACCTCATGATGCCCAGTGGGTACATCACAGTTATATATTATATGGAAACAACTCCCTGATTATGAGCTCCTTTTCTATAATTGTAGCAGCACAATTAACCTTTATGAAATCACAATTCCAAATTGTGGCATCACAGTGACATGTTATGACAGCATAGTTTCACATTATGGCATTACAATACCCCATTGTAACACCACCCTACCCTATTTTGACATCATGATACCCTCATCTGGAATTATCAATTCCGCATTATGAACAGATAATTCTGCATTGATGTTACAATTTTCTCTTGTGAACTCATAACTGCCCAGTGTGACACAAGTGCCCATGATGATATCAAAGTCCCCATTATAGCATCACAATTCTTTTTTTTCACAGTGTAATGATTCACTGTCACCTCAAGTTGCACTGTGGTGACACTAACTTGGCCCATTGTGACAGTGTGATTTCCGGTGTGACACCACAATTACCCTATTATGACTTCACATTTCCCTCATTAGAGCAGCACAATCAAGCTTTATGTTACCACAATTCCCCACTGTGATTACATAGATGCATATTATGACATCACTGTACCAAATATGGCCTCAAAATATCCCATTGTGACACCATCATCCCTTATTGTGACTTCACACATCCTATTGTGGTATCACACCACCCCATTGTGACATCATAGTTCTCCATATGACTTAAGAATTCCCCATCATGATATCATAATGATCCATTACACCATCACAATAAACCCTAGTGATATCACAGTTCTCCAGTGAAAAGTGTAGATGCATGATTGTGCCAGAACAACACTCTACTGTGACATCACAGCACCCTATTGTGACACCACTGTACCCCATGATGAGACACTTTTCAATGTTACTTCACAATTCCCCATGGTGATCTCACATAGCCCTCACTACCATATCAGTGTCCTCATTATGGTACCATGCCCTTCCTTTATGCTGTCACTATGCCCCACTGTGACCTCCAAATTCCCTATTGTGCTATAAAATATCCCATCATAACCTCAGAATTCTCTCCTGTGCCATCAGGATACCCCAATTAGGATCTCACTCTTCCCCGATTCTGACTTTATAAAGCGACATCACTAGCTCATAGTTTAAATTTGGATCACATAATGCTCCTTTAAGGCCCAATCACAACCTATGTTTACCTTAATTATGATTAGAAGATCTTCCAAGGCACTCTTCTACACTGCATACAGCTCCTAGCCCCAAAAAAGTACTGGATTCAGAGTTCTAAGATTTATGTTTCAAATTATTTCTTCTAAAAAATGCCTTCACTTGAATGTAACATTTGCTTTTTTAGCCATTTGAGAACTCTTTTCCAGTCTCGATATATTGGAAGAATTGTAATTTTTTTTGTCTATTTCTTTTAATACTAGGTTACACACACAAAACCAGATGTAAGTTTGATATTTTTTTCCTTTTCCTTCCTTTCCTTTCTTTTACTACTCCGGCTGTGACATCACCATGTCCTACTGTGACATCATAACACCCTATTGTGACCTCGTATACTGTCAATGTCACATCACAATTCACAATTAAGATCTCACAATTCAAATCATGACATTTAAATTATATTACAATAGCACAATTGCCAATTGTAACACCACAATGATGGATATGACATCATGGTATCACATTTTGGCAAAATGCTATGCCATTGTGACAGCATAATGCACTATTATGACATGTGTTCTCTTTTGACCTCGCAACTCCCAGTATGACATTACAATTTTCCTTTGAGATAGCGTGTGACTGCCCACTGTGATATCAAAATTGCCCACTGTGATATCACCAGTACAATTGTAACATCACAGTGACCCAGTATGATATCACAATGTTGTATTGTCACCCAATAATGCCATATTTTTACCTCATGATGCGCAGTTGGAACATCACAATTCCCTATTTTAGCAAAACTACTCCTAGATTATGAGCACATGTTGCCTAATTATAAAAGCACAATTAACATTTGTGACATCACAATTCCAAACTGTGACATCACAGTGACATGTTATGACATCATAGTTCCACATTATGGCATTCCAGTACCCCTTTGTGACAGCACACTGCCCTATGTTGACTTGATGATACCCTCATCGTGACCTGTCAATTCCCCATTATGACCAGAGAATTCTCCATGGATGTTACAGTTTTCTTTTGTGACATCATAACTGGGCAAAGTGACACAAGTGCCCATTATGACATCAGAGTCCTCATTATTCCTCCACAATTCCCCTTTATCACAGGGTAATGATTCACTTTCACCTCAAGGTGCCCTGTGGTGACACAAGCTTGGCCCATTGTGACATCATCATTTCCGGTGTGACATCACAATTACCCTATTATGACCTCACAGTGCCCTCATTAGCGCAGCACAATCAACCTTTATGATACCACAATTCCCCACTGTGACAACATTGTTGCACATTATTACAACACTATACCAAATATGGCATAAAATTATTACATTGTGCAATCATCATGACTCATTGTGACTTCACACTGCCTATTGTGGTATCATACCACCCCATTGCGACATCATAGTTCTCCATATGACTTAAGAATTCCCCACCATGATATCATAATGATCCATTACAACATCACAATAAACCCTAGTGATATCACAGTTCTCCAGTGAAAAGAGTAGATGCATGATTGTGACAGAACAACACTCCACTGTGACATCACAGCACCCTATTGTGCCAACACTGTACCCCATGATGAGACACTTTTCACTGTTACTTCACAATTCCACATGGTGATCTCACATAGCCCACACTACCATATCAGTGTCCTCATTATGGTACCATGACCTTCTTTATGCTGTCACTATGCCCCACTGTGACCTCCAAATTCCCTATTGTGATATAAAATATCCCATCATAACCTCACAATTGTCTCCTGTGCCATCAGGATACCCCAATTAGGATCTCACTCTTCCCCATTCTGACTTTATAAAGCGACATCACTAGCTCATAATTTAAATTTTGATCACATAATGCTCCATTAGGGCCCCATCACAACCTATGTTTACCTTAATTATGATTAGAAGATCTTCCAAGGCACTCTTCTACACTGCATACAGTTCCTCGCCCCAAAAAAGTACTGGATTCAGAGTTCTAAGTTTTATGTTTCAAATTATTTCTGCTAAAAAATGCCTTCACTTGAATGTAACATTTTCTTTTTCAGGCATTTAAGAACTCTTTTCCAGTCTCGATATATTGGAAGAATTGTAATTTTTTTGTCTATTTCTTTTAATACTAGGTTACACACACAAAACCAGATGTAAGTTTGATATGTTTTTCCTTTTCCTTCCTTTCCTTTCTTTGACTACTCCTGCTGTGACATCACCATGTCCTACTGTGACATCATAAGACCCTATTGTGACCTCGTATACTGTCAATGTGACATCACAATTCACAATTAAGATCTCACAATTGAAATCATGACATTTAAATTATCTTACAATAGCACAATTGCCAATTGTAACACCACAATGATGGATATGACATCATGGTATCACATTTTGGCGACATGCTATGCCTTTGTGACTGCATAATGCACTATTATGGCATATGTTCTCTTGTGACCTCGCAACTCCCAGAATGACATTACAATTTTCCTTTGAGGTAGCGTATGATTGCCCACTGTAATATCATAATTGCCCACTGTGATATCACCAGTACAATTGTAACATCACAGTGACCCAGTATGATATCACAATGTTGTATTGTCACCCAATAATGCCATATTTTTACCTCATGATGCGCAGTTGGAACATCACAATTCCCTATTTTAGCAAAACTACTCCTAGATTATGAGCACATGTTGCCTAATTATAACAGCACAATTAACCTTTATGACATCAGAATTCCCGAATGTGACATCACAGTGACATGTTATGACATCATAGTTCCACATTATGGCATTCCAGTACGCCATTGTGACAGCACACTGCCCTATGTTGACTTGATGATACCCTCATCATGACTTGTCAATTCCCCATTATGACCAGAGAATTCTCCATGGATGTTACAGTTTTTTTTGTGACATCATAACTGGGCAAAGTGACAGAAGTGCACATTGTGACATCACAGTCCTCATTATTCCTTCACAATTCCCCTTTATCACAGGGTAATGATTCACTCTCACCTCAAGGTGCCCTGTGGTGACACTAGCTTGGCCCATTGTGACATCATCATTTCCGCTGTGAAATCACAATTACCCTATTATGACCTCACAGTGCCCTCATTAGCGCAGCACAATCAACCTTTATGATACCACAATTCCCCACTGTGACAACATAGTTGCACATTATTACATCACTGTACCAAATATGGCATCAAATTATTCCATTGTGGAATCATCATGCCTCATTGTGACTTCACACATCCTATTGTGGAATCACAGCACCCCATTGTGACATCATAGTCCTCGATGTGACTTCAGAATTCCCCATCATGATATCATAACCATCCATTACAGCATGACCATAAACCCTTGTCAAAACACAGTTCTCGAGTGATAACAGAAGATGCAACCTTGTTACAGAACAACACTCCAATGTGACATCACAACTCCCTATTGTGATACCACTGTACCCCAGGATGCATGCTTTTCACTGTTACTTCACAATTCCCCATTGTGATCTCACATTGGCCTCGTTATCATCTCAGTGTCCTCATTATGGTATCATGGCATTCTTTATGCTGTCACTATGCCCCACTGTGACCTCGAAAGTCCCTATTGTGACATCAAATATCCCATTATGACATCAAAATTCTCTGCAGTGCCATCAGGAACCTCCCATTAGGATCTCACTCTTCCCCCATTCTGACTTTACAAAGCCACATCATTTGCTCATAATTTCCATTGTGATCACATAATGCTCCAATAGTGCCCCATCACAACCTATGTTTACTTTAATTATGATCAGAAGAGCTATGAACGCACCCTATAACCTTTCATGCAGCTCCAGGCCCAGAAAATGTACTGGATTCAGAGTTCTAAGATTTATGTTTCAATTTGTTTCTGCTAACAAATTAGTTTACTTGAATGTAACATTTGCTATTCAAGGCATTTAAGAAATCTTTTCCAGTCTCAAGATAGTGGAAAAATTGTAATTTTTTAATCTATTTCTTTTAATACTAGGCTCACAAACAAAAAAACCAGATGCTAGTTTGATATTTCTTTCCTTTTCCTTCCTTTGTTTTCTTTACCTGCTGTGACATCACCATGTCCTACTGTGACACGATAACGCCCTCTTGTGACCTCATATACTGCCAATGTGACATCACAATTCACAATTCAGATCTCACAATTCTCATCATGACATTTAAATTATGTTACAACATCACAATTGACAACTGTGACCTCACAATGATGGATATGACATCATGGTATCACATTATAACATCATGCTATGCTTTTGTGTCATCATAATGCTCTATTGTGACATGTGTTCTCTTTTAACCTCGCAATTCACATTATGACATTAAAATTTCCTTTGCGACATCATGATTGCCCACTGTGACATCACAATTGCCCACTGTGATATCACCAGGACCATTGTGACATCACAGTGCCCCACTATGATATCACAATTCTGTATTGTCACCCAAAAATGCCATATTGTTACCTCATGATGCCCAGCTGGAACATCACAATTGCATATTATAGTGAAACAACTCCCTGATTATGAGCTCCTGTTCTATAATTAGAGCAGCACAATTAACCTTTATGACATTACAATTCCAATTGTGACATCACAGTGACATGTTATGACAGCATAGTTCCACATTATGGCATTATAATACCCCATTGTAACACCACCCTGCCCTATTTTGACATCATGATACCCACATCAGGAATTGTCAGTTCCCCATTATGAACAGACAATTCTGCATTGATGTTACAGTTTTCTCTTGTGGCCCTATAACTGCCCAGTGTGACACAAGTGCCCATGATGACATCAAAGTCCACTTTATAGCATCACAATTCCTTTTTTTCCCAGTGTAATGATTCACTGTCACCTCAATTTGCACTGTGGTGACAGTAACTTGGCCCATTGTGACAGCATCATTTCCAGTGTTACACCAAAATTACCCTATTATGACCTCTCATTGCCCTCATTAGAGCATCACAATCAAGCTTTATGATCACACAATTCCCCACTGTGAGGACACAGATGCATATTATGACATCACTGTACCAAATATGGCCTCAAAATATCCAATTGTGACATCATCATGGCTTGTTGTGACTTCACACATCTTATTGTGCTATCACACCACCGCAATGCGACATCATAGTTCTCCATATGACTTAAGAATTTCCCATCATGATATCATAATGATCCATTACAACATCACAATAAACCCTAGTGAAATCACAGTTCTCCAGTGAAAAGAGTAGATGCATGATTTTGACAGAACAACACTCCACTGAGACATCACAGCACCCTATTTTGACACCACACTACCCATGATGAGACACTTTTCACTGTTACTTCACAATTCCCCCTGGTGATCTCACATTGCCCTCATTATCATATCAGTGTCCTCATTATGGTACCATGCCATTCCTTTGTGCTATCACTATGCCCTACAGTGACCTCCAAATTCCATATTGTGATGTAAAATGTCCCATCATGACATCAGAATTCTCTCCTGTGCCATCAGGATACCCCCATTAGGATCTCACTCTTCCGCCATTCTGACTTTATACAGCGATGTCACTAGCTCATAATTTCCATTTTGATCACATAATGCTCCATTAGGGCCGCATCACAAACAATGTTTACCTTAATTATGATTAGAAGATCTACGATGGCACCCTATAACCCTTCATGCAGCTCCAGACCCACAAAAAGTACTGGATTCAGAGTTCTAAGATTTATGTTTCCATTTGTTTCTGCTAACAAATGAGTTTACTTGAATGTAACATTTGCTATTTAAGGCACTTAAGAAATCTTTTCCAGTCTCAAGATAGTGGAAAAATTGTAATTTTTTTATCTATTTCTTTTAATACTAGGCTCACACAAGCAAAAAACAAGATGGCAGTTTGATATTTCTTTCCTTTTTCTTGCTTTCTTGTCCTTTTCCTGCTGTGACATCGCCATGTCATACAGTGACATGATAACGCCCTATTGTGACCTCATATACTGCCAATGTGACATCACAATTCACAATTCAGATCTCACAATTCTCATCATGACATTTAAATTGTCTCACAAACATCACAATTGACAATTGTGACATCACAATGATGGATATGACATCATGGTATTATATTATAACATTATGCTATGCATTTGTGTCATCATAATGCCCTATTGTGACATGTGTTCTGTTTTAACCTCGCAATTCACATTATGACATTAAAATTTCCTTTGTGACATCATGACTGACACTGTGACATCACAATTGCCCACTGTGATATCACCAGGACCATTGTGACATCACAGTGCCCCACTATGATATCACAATTCTGTATTGTCACACAAAAATGCCATATTGTTACCTAATGATGCCCAGTGGGTACATCACAATTGCATATTATATGGAAACAACTCCCTGATTATGAGCTCCTGTTCTATAATTGTAGCAGCACAATTAACCTTTATGAAATCACAATTCCAAATTGTGACATCACAGTGACATGTTATGACATCATAGTTCCACATTATGGCATTAAAATACCCCATTGTAACACCACCCTGTCCTAATTTGACATCATGATACCTACATCAGGAATTGTCAATTCCCCATTATGAACAGACAATTCTGCATTGATGTTACAGTTTTCTCTTGTGACCTCATAACTGCCCAGTGAGACACAAGTGCCAATGATGACATCAAAGTCCCCATTATAGCATCACAATTCCTTTTTTTTTCACAGTATAATGATTCACTGTCACCTCAAGTTGCACTGAGGTGACACTAACTTGGCCCATTGTGACAGCATCATTTCCAGTGTGACACCACAATTACCCTATTATGACCTCACATTGCCCTCATTACAGCAGCACAATCAACCTTTATGATACCACAATTCCCAACTGTGACTACATAGATGCATATTATAACATCACTGTACCAAATACGGCCTCAAAATATCCCATTGTGACACCATCATGCCTTATTGTGAATTCACACATCCTATTGTGGTATCACACCACCCCATTGCGACATCATAGTTCTCCATATGAGTTAAGAATTCCCCATCATGATATCATAATGATCCATTACACCATCACAATAAACCCTAGTGATATCACAGTTCTCCAGTGAAAAGTGTAGATGCATGATTGTGACAGAACAACACTCTACTGTGACATCACAGCACCCTATTGTGACACCACTGTACCCCATGATGAGACACTTTTCACTGTTACTTCACAATTCCCCATGGTGATCTCACATAGCCCTCACTACCATATCAGTGTCCTCATTATGGTACCATGCCCTTCCTTTATGCTGTCACTATGCCCCACTGTGACCGCCAAATTCCCTATTGTGCTATAAAATATCCCATCATAACCTCACAATTCTCTCCTGTGCCATCAGGATACCCCAATTAGGATCTCACTCTTCCCCGATTCTGACTTTATAAAGCGACATCACTAGATCATAGTTTAAATTTTGATCACATAATGCTCAATTAGGGCCCCCTCACAACCTATGTTTACCGTAATTATGATTAGAAGATCTTCCAAGGCACTCTTCTACACTGCATACAGCTCCTAGCCCCAAAAAAGTACTGGATTCAGAGTTCTAAGATTTATGTTTCAAATTTTTTCTGCTAAAAAATGCCTTCAATTGAATGTAACATTTGCTTTTTCGGGCATTTGAGAACTCTTTTCCAGTCTCGATATATTGGAAGAATTGTAATTTTTTTGTCTATTTCTTTTAATACTAGGTTACACACACAAAACCAGATGTAAGTTTGATATGTTTTTCCTTTTCCTTCTTTTCCTTTCTTTTACTACTCCTGCTGTGACATCACCATGTCCTACTGTGACATCATAACACCCTATTGTGACCTCGTATACTGTCAATGTGACATCACAATTCACAATTAAGATCTCACAATTCAAATCATGACATTTAAATTATATTACAATAGCACAATTGCCAATTGTAACACCACAATGATGGATATGACATCATGGTATCACATTTTGGCAACATGCTATGCCTTTGTGACAGCATAATGCACTATTATGACATGTGTTCTCGTTTGACCTCACAACTCCCAGTATGACATTACAATTTTCCTTTGAGATAGCGTGTGATTGCCCACGGTGATATCAAAATTGCCCACTGTGATATCACCAGTACAATTGTAACATCACAGTGACCCAGTATGATATCACAATGTTGTATTGTCACCCAATAATGCCATATTTTTACCTCATGATGCCCAGTTGGAACATCACAATTCCCTATTTTAGCAAAACTACTCCTAGATTATGAGCACATGTTGCCTAATTATAACAGCAAAATAAACCTTTATGACATCACAATTCCCAACTGTGACATCACAGTGACATGTTATGACATCATAGTTCCACATTATGGCATTCCAGTACCCCATTGTGACAGCATACTGCACAATTTTGACTTGATGATACCCTCATCGTGACTTGTCAATTCCCCATTATGACCAGAGAATTCTCCATGGATGTTACAGTTTTCTTTTGTGACATCATAAAGTGACACAAGTGCCCATTATGACATCACAGTCCTCATTATTCCTTCACAATTCCCCTTTATCACAGTGTAATGATTCACTTTCACCTCAAGGTGCCCTGTGGTGACACAAGCTTGGCCCATTGTGACATCATCATTTCCGGTGTGACATCACAATTACCCTATTATGACCTCACAGTGCCCTCATTAGCGCAGCACAATCAACATTTATGATACCACAATTCCCCACTGTGACAACATAGTTGCACATTATTACAACACTGTACCAAATATGGCATAAAATTATTACATTGTGCAATAATCATGCCTCATTGTGACTTCACACTTCCTATTGTGGAATCACAGCACCCCATTGTGACATCATAGTTCTCCATATGACTTCAGAATTCCCATGATGATATCATAATCATCCATTACAGCATGACCATAAACCCTTGTAAAAACACAGTTGTCGAGTGATAACAGAAGATGCATCCTTGTTACAGAACAACACTCCAATGTGACATCGCAGCTCCCTATTGTGATACCACTGTACCCCAGGATGCATGTTTTTCACTGTTACTTCACAATTCCTCATTGTGATCGCACATTGGCCTCGTTATCATCTCAGTGTCCTCATTATGGTATCATGGCATTTTTTATGCTGTCACTATGCCCCAGTATGACCTCCAAAGACCCTATTGTGACATCAAATATCCCATTATGACATCAAAATTCTCTGCAGTGCCATCAGGAACCTCCCATTAGGATCTCACTCTTCCCCCATTCTGACTTTACAAAGCCACATCATTAGCTCATAATTTCCATTGTGATCACATAATGCTCCAATAGTGCCCAATCACAACCTATGTTTACTTTAATTATGATTAGAAGAGCTATGAAGGCACCCTATAACCTTTCATGCAGCTCCAGGCTCACAAAAAGTATTGGATTCAGAGTTCTAAGGTTTATGTTTGAATTTGTTTCTGCTAACAAATGAGTTTACTTGAATGTAACTTTTGCTTTTTCAGGCATTTAAAAAATCTTTTCCAGTTTCAAGATAGTGGAAAAATTTTAATTTTTTAACTCTATTTCTTTTAATACTAGGCTCACAAACAAAAAAACCAGATGCCAGTTTGATATTTCTTTCCTTTTCCTTCCTTTCTTTTCTTTACCTGCTGTGACATCACCATGTCCTACTGTGACATGATAACGCCCTATTGTGACCTCATATACTGCCAATGTGACATCAAAATTCACAATTCAGATCTCACAATTCTCATCATGACACTTAAATTATCTTACAACATCACAATTGACAATTGTGACATCACAATGATGGATATGACATCATGGTTTCACATTATAACATCATGCTATGCATTTGTGTCATGATAATGACCTATTGTTACATGTATCCTGTTTTAACAAAGCAATTCACCTTATGACTTTAATATTTATTTTGTGACATCATGATTGCCCACTGTGACATCAGAATTGCCCACTGTGATATCACCAGGACTATTGTGACATCACAGTGCCCCACTATGATATCACAATTCTGTATTGTCAATCAAGAATGACATATTGTTACCTCATGATGCCTAGTGTGAACATCACAATTGCATATTATAGTGAAACAACTCCATGATTATGAGCTCTTGTTCTATAATTATAGCAGCACAATTAACCTTTATGAAATCACAATTCCCAATAGTGACATCACAGTGACATGTTATGACAGCAGAGTTCCACATTATGGCATTACAATACCCCATTGTAACACCACCCTGCCCTATTTTGACATCATGATACCCACATCAGGAATTGTCAATTCCCCATTTGGAACAGACAATTCTGCATTGATGTTACAGTTTTCTCTTGTGACCTCATAACTGAGAGGTGTGACAAAAGTGCCCACGATGACATCAAAGTCCCCATTATAGCATCACAATTCCTTTTGTTTTTCACAGTATAATGATTCACTGTCACCACAAGTTGCACTGTGGTGACACTAACTTGGCCCATTGTGACAGCATCATTTCCAGTGTGACACCACAATTACCCTATTATGACCTCACATTGCCCTCATTAGAGCAGCACAATCAACCTTTATGATACCACAATTCCCCACTGTGATGACATAGATGCATATTATGACATCATTGTACAAAATATGGCCTCAAAATATCTCATTTTGACATCATTATGCCTTATTGTGACTTCACACATCCTATTGTGGTATCACACCACCCCATTGTGACATCATAGTTCTCCGTATAACTTAAGAATTCCCCATCATGATATCATAAGGATGCATTACAACATCACAATAAACCCTAGTGATATCACAGTTCTCAAGTGAAAAGAGTAGATGCATGACTGTGACAGAACAACAATCCACTGTGACATCACAGCACCCTATTGTGACACCACTGTACCACATTATGAGACACTTTTCACTGTTACTTCACAATTCCCCATGGTGATCTCACATTGCCCTCATTACCATATCAGTGTCCTCATTATGGTACCATGCCATTCGTTTATGCTGTCACTATAGCCCCACTGTGACCTCCAAATTCCTTATTGTGATATAAAATATCCCATCATGACATCACAATTCTCTCCTGTGCCATCAGTATACCCCCATTAGGATCTCACTCTTCCCCCATTCTGACTGTATAAAGCGATGTCACTAGCTCATATTTTCCATTTTGATCACATAATGCTCCATTAGGGCCCCATCACAACCTATGTTTACCTGAATTATGATTAGAAGATCTTCCAAGGCACACTTCTACACTTTATACAGCTCCAAGCCATCAAAAATACTGGATTCAGAGTTCTAAGTTTTATGTTTCAAATTGTTTCTGCTAAATAATGCCTTGAATTGAATGTGACATTTGCTTTTTCAGGCATTTGAGAACTCTTTTCCAGTCTCAACATATTGGAAGAATTGTAATTTTTTATCTATTTGTTTTAATACTAGGTTACACACACATAACCAGATGTAAGGTTGATATTTTTTTCCTTTTCCTGCCTTTCCTTTCTTTTACTACTCCTGCTGTGACATCACCATGTCCTACTGTGGCATCATAACACCCTATTGTGACCTCGTATACTGTCAATGTGACATCACAATTCACAATTAAGATCTCACTATTCTCATCATGACATTTTCATTTTCTTACAACATCACAATTGCCAATTGTGACACCACAATGATGGATATGACATCATGGTATCACATTTTGGCATCATGCTATGCCTTTGTGACATCATTATGCACTATTATGACATGTGTTGTATTGTGGCCTCACAACTCCTAGTATGACAGTACAGTTTTCTTTTGAGACACCATGATTGGCCACTGTGATATCACCAGTACAATTGAAACATCACAGTGACCCAGTATGATATCACAATGTTGTATTGTCACCCAAAAATGCGATATTGTTGCCTCATGATGCCCAGTTGGAACATCACAATTCCCTATTTTAGCAAAACTACTCCTGAGTTAGGAGCATATGTTGCCTAATTATACCAGCACAGTTAACCTTTATGACATCACAATTCCCAACTGTGACATCAAAGTGTCATGTTATGACATCATAGATCCACATTATGGCATTACAGTACCCCGTTGTGACAGCACACTGCTCTATGTTGACTTGATGATACCCTCATCATGACTTGTCAATTCCCCATTATGACCAGATAATTCCCCACTGAGATTACAGTTTTCTTTTGTGACATGATAAACTCCCAGTGTGGCACAAGTGCCCATGATGATATCAGAGTCCCCATTATAGCATCAAAATTCCCCTTTTTCACAGGGTAATGCTTCAATGTCACATCAAGTTGTGGTGACACTAGCTTGGCCCTCTGTGACTTCATCATTTCCAGAGTGACACCACAATTACCCTATTATGACCTCACATGGCCCTCACTAGAGCAGCAAAATCAACATTTATGTTGCTACAGTACCCCACTGTGACAACATAGTTGCATATTATGACATCACTGTTCGAAATATGGCAGAGAAATATCCCATTGTGACATCATCATTCCTTATGGTGACTTCAGACATCCTATTGTGGTATCACAACACCGCGTTGTGACATCATAATGATCGATATGACTTCAGAATTACCCATGATGATATCACAATCATCCATTACAGCATCACAATTAACCCATGTGACATTAAATTTCTTCAGTGATAACAGTAGATGCATCATTGTGACAAAACAGCACTCCACTGTGACATCACAGTGTCCTAATGTGATACCACTCTACCCCATGAGGACATACTTTTCACGTTTATTTCCAATTAACCATTATGTTCTCACATTGCCCTCGTTACTGTCTCAGTGTCCTCATCATGCTAACATGCCATTGATTTATGCAGCCACTATGCCCCAGTGTGACCTCCAAATTCCCTATTGTGATATCAAAAATCTCATTATGACATCACAATTCTCTGCTGTGCCATCAGAATACCCCCATTAGGATATCACTCTTCCCCCATTCTGACTTTATAAAGCCACATCATTAGCTCATAATTTCCATTTTGATCAGATAGTGCTCCATTAGGGCCCCATCACAACCTATGTTTACCTTAATTATGATTAGAAGCTCTTTGAAGGGACCGTTCTACACATCATACAGCTCCAGGCCCAGAAAAAGTACTGGATTGAGAGTTCTAAGATTTATGTTTCAGCTTGTTTCTGCTAACCAATGCCTTCACTTGAATGTAAAATTGGCTTTTTCAGGCATTTAAGAACTCATTTCCAGTGTCAACATATTGGAAGAATGGTAATATTTTTATCTGTGTCTTTTAATATTTGGTTCTCACACACAGAAAACCAGTTGCCAGTTTGATATTTCTTTCCTTTACCTTCCTTTCCTTTCTTATCCTATTCCTGCTGTGACATCACCATGTCCTAATGTCACGTCATAACGCCCTATTGTGACCTCGTATACTGCCAATGTGACATCACAATTCACAATAAGGATCTCACAATTCTCATCATGACATTTAAATTATCTTACAACATCCCAAGTGCCAATTGTGACACCATAATGATGGATATCACATCACGGTATAACATTATAGCATCATGCTAGGCCTTTGTGACATTATAATGCCCTATTGTGACATATGTTCTATTGTGACGTCGCAACTCTCCTTTTGACTTTACAATTTCCCTTGGTGACATCACAATTGCCCACTGTGATATCACCAGGACTATTGTGACACCACAGTGCCCCACTAAGTTATCCCAATATTGTATTGTCACCCTACGGTGCCATTTTGTGAACTCATGATGCCCAGTTGGAACATCACCATTCCCCATGATAGCAAAACATCTCCCCAATGATGAGCTCATGTTGCCTAATTATAGCAGCACAATTAACCTTTATGACATCACAATTCGCAATTGCAACATCACAGTGACCTGTTATGACATCATAGTTCCACATTATTTCATTGCAATGCCCCATTGTGACACCACCCCGCTCTCTTTTGACATCGTGATGTCCTCTTCATGACTTGTCAATACCCAATTCTGACCAGACAATTCCTCATTGATGTTACAGTTTTCTTTTGTGACACAAGTGCCCATGATGACATCACAGTCCCCATTATAGCGTCAAAATTCCTTTTTTTCACACGGTAATGCTTCACTGTCACATAAAGGTGCCTTGTGGTGACATTAGCTTGGCCCATTGTGACATCATCATTTCCACTGTGACACCAAAATTACCCTATTAAGCCCTCACATTGCCCTCATTACTACAGCACAATCAACCTTTATGATAATACAATTTTTCACTGTGACAACATAGTTGCACATTATGACATCACTGTACCAAATATGGCATCAAAATATCACATTGGGCCATCATCATGCCTTATTTGGAATTCACCCATCCTCTTTTGGTATCACAACATCCCATTTTGACATCATAGTTCTCCATATGACTTCAGAATTCCCCATCATGATATCAAAATCATCCAATAGAGCATCA
>PVJX010031080.1:0-21497 GCA_004027295.1 Dolichotis patagonum
TTGAAATAAGATTACATAAAATAAGATAATCCATAATTTGCATATACTAAAATTAAATGATCTTCCCAAGGTATTTTGCAAAATCTAATAAAATGTCTAAATAAATATTTTTATAAATAAATATTTTTATATTTAATGTACTATCATAATTCACTGGATACCTGAAGAAAATGTGTGACTTTATCCGAAAGCCTATGTTATTTTTCACTTGTATAATACTGTCCACTTTAGAAAACACAACTTTTTAAACAATTGATTTATATCTGGGTATGTAACATTTATTTCTGTGTTCTATCATGAGTAGAAAATATACTTATAGAAAACAGGAAGTAAGCCCTAAACTGATAATTATATTTAAAGTTATATAAAATTATTACAATATCATATTTTCTGGTTCTTCTACTTGAACCGTGCTAGGCTACAAAAGGGTAGTAACCAATAAAGTGCCTCCTTATCTTTCACTATAATTTCACTTAGCATTGACTCCAGATGCATAACACATACCATAGGATCTAAACAACACATAGTATGAAAATTTTCTAACAGGATCATGTTAGAATTTTTTTTGTGTGAAATTTTATTAGAGAATTATATTATTTATCTGAACTGCCACAACAGCATAATCCTTAGGGTACATTATTATTTCATATCAAGGTTAATTTGAAGTCACTAGCATAAGGATTAGAGATTTTCTGTGAGGATAAGAACCATACATCTTCTATGATGGACACCACATGATTGCCATGATACCCTGGTAAGATTGGATTATTTGTGTTAATGTCATGTGAAACAAGTCATGTGATGAGATCAGTATCTTTTTAATAGCATCCCCTATTCCTAAATCAATTATTTTTGCACATCTTCAGAATGGTGTGTGTATGCAAAGCACTGCTTTATTATTGGCCAGTTAAATTTGTCATGATGTGTTTGGATGCTTAGAATATTTTTAATTGGTGTTGGTTCTTTCATTTCTCAGAAAGAATGTAACAATAGTTACAAAGAAAATGTTGATTCACCTTCTACTCATTCAACAAATTTTACTGAGCGCTTGCTTTGTCTCTGGAATGTTCTGAATGCAAACAACAAAATGTAATTTTTAAAGTATATATTTGTTCTATTTTTGTTTTCTTTTTTTTTCTCTAATTGCTTCCAGACACAAACAACTTCTGGATCTTAAGTAAGTATAAAACATGAGAAATGACTGAGAGATAAAGCTTAGGGTTTGGAATATAGAAGCAGATTACACACAGTTTTTGAGTGTGAACCAGAGTAAAAAAACACTGAAGAAATGAACTCCAGACATCTAGCAGTAACAATGGTGAAGAATAGCTGTTTCCAAAGAAGAAACTAACAAATAAATACTGAAATAAAGGGAACCAAATATAGAAAAGAAAATACTTCATCATCTATTACTCGAAACTAAGAAATGAATATTGAAATATTGATAACCAAATATGGTAATGAAAATCCTTCTTCATCTATGACTTATATTGCTGACCATAGCCAAGATTTCAGTGTCCACATTTTCAGAAAGAATTGCAGAGACCCATGGGAATCTTACCCTCTCTACCTAGTCAATGCCCAGCATAACATCAAGTAAGAAGTCATTAAGTCTTCCATGAAAAGATTCATTTATTGATAGAAATTATAATACTTAGTAATTATGAAGAAGTTGATATTTTAATGTACCAAATAGAATGGGACTTATCCCCATACCTCAGGATATTCTATCAACTTACATTTTGAAATATTTTAGCTTGTTTTATGTGGAGTAGCCTGGATACAAGACTGCCATGCCAATATTTTACTGAAGTATCTTTAGTCAGAGTGGATGCCTATTCCAGTCTTTTCACACATAATTATCAATATTGTAGCAATGTATCTTTAGTAATAGTGGGTTCACTTCCTCTAACATCAGCTGATTTCATTTTCAATTTGATTTGTCTATTAGAATATCCTTCCTGAGATTCCTTCATTGAAGGAATCTCTGTTCCTTCCATTAAAGGTTCCATCCATTCATCCTAGATGTAAACTATGTAACAAGTAGTCTTCAAATATTTGAAAGTACACACCAAATCTCACTAAACCTGCAAGTTCTGTTTATATAAAATAAAATCATTCCTCTCATTCTAAATATGATTTTTCCTCTTTCTTGTTCTTTTTTATATTTTTAAATATATACATTAAGTAAATATTAAGTAACTGAAAACTGTAAGTAGACCTTTAAAATATTTAATATAAAGTTCTACATGTAGCCTCAGTGAAGTTTTTAGTGTTGTCTCTTAATGTATGTTCTTTTTACTTTCTTTGTATCCCACAATATTTCTTCACCATAGTAGCTGATAAATATTTGTCATACTGTTTCTCCTGAAAATGCCCATCACAGTTTATTTCAATAGTGCCAACAACCCCTCATGTGTTACATGTTCCGGTGCCCACGGTCTTTCAAGAATAGCACCACTGCACACATGGAACATAAAATAAATATTTTAGTATTGATATATTTTAAATATTTCCAGTTGCAATGTAATGAATAAAAGTAATTGATCAAAACTACCTATACTTAGAATTAGTTAGAATTCACTTTTTAACCATATTTATTCCACCCTTTAAACTAGTACTAGTATGCACATGGAATAATTGTACAAAAGCTAACCAGATTATTGCATGTAGTCAAATATTAATACAGAGTTTCAAATTTAATTTTATTTCCCTATAATCAGTTAAAATTAATTATCAAACAACAAAGCCACCCTAAGGTAAACTAATGCAGAGTATGTGTCTGATATTTAAGTGGAGCACAAAGAAGATGACATATCAATCTAATCTGAATAGTAAGACAGTGTGGACATTTCAAAACACAGAAGGTAGTACCATTGATTTCCATTTGGTTAACTACGTTATTAACAGTGCTACTAATGGAACTATGAGAGCTCACTCTATAAACAGGGCTTGTAAATTGCATTCAGTAATTTTGGATGTTTTCAGAGCAATAGGATGTAACTGGATGACATTAATAGGAGACTCCATTTACAAAATATTCATGATGCTGAGTAGCAGGCTTGGTGGATGGATGAATAAGCAAGTGGTGATGTAGACACCTGATAATTTCAGAAATTATCTGAAATTTAATGTGAAATTTAATGAGAAATTTAATGTGAAAATGTCCAGGTTGTAATTACAATTCAAAATATTAAGAGAAACCTTTAATAAAGATAGATTTCATCATTAGCATATATTAATATTAATATAAATATAAATGTAAATATAAATGAATAAGATTGGAAATAATCTTTCAGTAGTTATATTTAGAACAATTGCCAGAGTGAAGAATGAGGAAGAAGAGTAGCATTTTATGGGCATAAATAGGAAGAAGAGGAGGAGAAGGAGGGGAGGGTGGAAGTGAAAAAGAAGCAGAGGAGGAGGAGCAGAAGGAGCCAACAAAGCAGAAGAAAATTTAATGATTTTAAATCATAGAAGTTAAAAGCAAGTGATTTTCAAGACAGTGGACCATAACATCACATGGTACTGGCATTTTATTAATAATGTTAAACTTCCTGATGGATTGAAAGGAAGAAACAGTCATGGAGAACTCAGAGTTTCCGTGGATTTGCAGAATGAGAAACAAGATGGTTCTCCGTAGAGGAAAAACAACTTAGATATTCTATTTGCATACTAGTTGATATTCTAATTGGATAATAATAATTAACTGTTTAGTATTTGCCAGATACTTAAAACATTAGATGTTGTTACTATTATGTGAGATAAAAATGTTGAAAGAGTTCATCCTTATGTGTCCTTATCTATTTAATATTATCAGAACAAATCTCTGACCTTCACTGAATTAGTCTGCAGATGTCTTGCTTTATGAACCTTCTGCTGCAATATAAATGTTGAGAGAATCTATCATGTTTATAATGATGGATTAGGTGGGAGTGGCTATATTAAAACTTACTGAACTTTTTGAGCCTCATAAAAAGTTGTAATTTTAGAAGAGAAATTCTATATAAGACTGTCATATACTTAAATGGTTTATAATAGTGATTTTCTTCAGGTATGTGGGAAATAAGAACTGGGAACATGGGAATAAAAATTAGGGCAATGATGCCTTTCATCTTGGTGCAAAAACTTGGGCATATCTAGCAAAATTTGAAATACCAGAAGCCCAGATATTTTACTGTTAAGAATGTAACTTACAGCAAAAACATAAACACAATTCTAACACATACACTTAAATAAAAGTACCTTAGATAATCAGAGAGCCTAGCTAACCATTTTTGGTAAAGCTATATAACAAAATATAACTCATTTGAATGAATTATCTAAATCTATACACATAAAATAGAGAAATATTTTGGGAATGAATAGTTGTTTTTTACTTATGCAAAAAAGCTATATACTCATGTCACAGCAAGTGCCAGGGTAAAAACCACAAACAGTATCTCAGGAGTAGAAATAGGGATTGGAAGTACAGTGGAGATTTTAGTTTTCATTTTGTGCTTTTATCTGGTATTTAAAAACATGAATGGAATAAAAAATGAAGACGGAAATAAAGGTATGCGAGTAACAATGCATGCTTTTATTTAAACGCTCTCATAATTTCACTGCTCGTGCTCTGTCCCACTTTGGTGCCCCACATTGCAAATGTGTGTCCAAAGGCAAACAGCTCTGTGTAAACTGCTTAAATGCGGCTTCCTTATCTCCTTTCACTTCCCTGTGTGCCCCACTTTCCTTATTCTTCATCACCCAGTATTCACCTGAAGTGAGACTGACAACTGTGTAGGAAAACTTCTTTCATATGATGATAGGCTTGAAGTATTTAATTGATTTAATTTATTTAAAAATGAGCAGAACCTTCATCTTATGTGCATCTTTATATCAAAATGCACATTTCTAAGTGTCTGCTCTGAAGAGTTTAGCTGCCTCCTTGAGTTACAATTTTATAGTGGGGAATTAGGGTGAAATCACATTACCAAAAAAGGCGTGTGTCTGGCATGTTCCCAGGCCTAAGTATTTATGGCATGATGAACTGTGAATTTGATGTTGATGCTTGCACACAACAAGCAGGTGGTTAAAATCTAATTTTGTTGCCATAAAAGACGATCTATATTTAAAAGTGTAAAGTGTTTTTTTGTAGAAAAATCCTCACCCAAAAGGATAATAAATACATAAAGGTCAGTATACTTAAACTCACTATGAAATTAATTAAAATTAATAGAAATTACATGAAAACACCCAGTCTATCCCAAGAGTTATGCAAACAATTTGGGGAGGAGAGTAGGTTAGAATAAGGACTTTTCCAGCACATTTAAATAATGATATTTGTAAGGATCATGGATTTTTCCAGGGGAAGATCATGAAGCCTTATAAGTGGTTAAAAAAAATACATTACAAGAAATGCCCCCTTCTTATTTTAGGTTGAAAGTGGTCGGAAAGAAGTGATCAAGAGTATAAAGTATGGTCAATATTGAGTGAATATTAATAATTCAATTGTAAATTACTATATCTTGGGTGTCTTTTTAAATTTCTGCTACTAAATTAAGAGGTGAAGTTCTCTGAAGCTTACTTTGACCTTTTATTTTGAATCTCAAAAAAAATTTTCTAAAATCAATGACAGTATCTATTTGACAAAGTGACCCAGGTAGTATCTGTTATAGGATTCTAGAAGCCAGGGAAGTTTATTTAACATTCTAAATGTGAACACTCTGGTTTGTGTTCCCGAGAAGTTATTAGTATCCCTTATTATGAATTCTCAATTTTATTTCACAAAGCATGAAAAATTTCAAATCCTATTTAGAGAGCTGTGTGTGTGTGTGTGTGTGTGTGTGTGTGTGTTTTGTGGTACCAGTGATTGTAGCTAGAATCTTCCCACTGAGGTACATTCCCATTACTTTAAAAATATATTTTGAGGTAAGACTACCTTACAGGTAGTTAAGCTGGGCAGGCTTAGCTGGAACTTGCAATCTGCCTGCCTTAGTTTCCCAGAACACTAAGATTATATGTATGTGCTGCCATACCTGGCTTGTTTACAGTATTAAAATCTCTTGTTAGGAAAAGAAAGTTGCCTATATTTTGAAGAAGGAAATATCATAAAGAATTTATGACAATATCATTTTTATTTTAAAGCATAACATAAAAGCAATATAGAATGTCAAAAAAAGTAGAAAATTAACACTAGTTAATAGAGTACATATTATCTTGAAAGTAGTTGTTCACATTACAGTATTTAGGCTTAAAAATGATCAACCAGACAATGAAAACAAACTGTTCTTTTTGATGAACTAATAGAGATTAGTAGTATAGTTATCTATCTTGGATATATTTAGTACACACACACACATATATATATACTTAACTATATACATAAAATTTTCCCGTCTTTTTTTCTCCTTTCCCCTATCACAATTGTTCTTTTCTTCTGAGCACTTTCCTTCCCTTTCATTCTAATGCTATGTATTGTACAGCTTAGAACTCATTCTTCTTGTTATGTGTGTGCATCTATGTTTATAGAACCACAATTTATAATAGCTAAATCTTGGAAAACATTCCAATGCCATCAACTGCAGGATGTATAATAGGATGTGGTATTCTTCTACAGTGGAGAGGGAAATTTAAAGCAGTGAATTGAAACATCAGGGCACATGAAAATGAACAACCAGCAGTGAACCTCAAGTTTCTAGAAAAACAAGAACAAGTCAATCCCTAACCTATACAAAGAAGGAAATTACAGCAAGCACAGCATAAATTAATACAGTTGAGACTTAGAAAATAATACAAAGTATTAATGAATTGAGAGTTCACTTTGAAATATAAATAAAATGACTAAACCCCTAGCCAAGCTTCTCAAAAAAAAAAAAAAAAAGAAAGAAAGAAAGAAAGAAAAAAGAAAAGAAACAAATTCAGCTTAATTCAATGAGGAATCAAAAGAGAGAGTCACTACAGATCCTGGGACAATTCAGAAGTTCATCAATACCTACTTTGAAAATCTTTCCTCCCAGAGGATAGAAAACATAGAAGTAATGGATAGATTCCTAGAAATACATGAATTAACAAAGCTGAATCAAGAAGATATAGAAATTCTGAATAACTCAATATCAGTTAATGAATTTGAAAATTAGTAAAATCTTTCCAACAAAAAAGACCTGGTCCTGATGGTTTCCTGGCTGAACTCTACAAGAAAATTAGACAATAGTTAATGGCAACATTCCACAAAATCTTTAATGAAATTGAAAAGGAAACAATTCTTCCTAATTCATTCTTGGAGGCAAGTATTACCCTGATACAGGTAAACCAGAGAAAGACCCAACCTAAAAAGATAAAAACAGGCCAGTCTCCCTAATGAGCACAGATACAAAAATTCTCAATAAAATACTAGCAAAAAGAATGCAGTGAGTCATGAAAAAGATTATGCACCATGACCAAGTGGAATTCATCACAGGAATGCAGGGATTGTTCAACATATGCAAGTCAATAAATTTAATACACTATATCAAAATCATATAAACATCTCAATAGATGTAGAAATAGCTTTTGATGAAGTCCAACACTCATTCATGATTTTAAAAAGTACAGAAAATTACAATAGATGACCTTTACCTCAATCTGCTAAAAAACCATCTGTGTAAATTAATCAGCCAACATCCTACTAAATAGACAGAAAGTGAAAGCTTTCACTCTAAAATTAGTAACAAGGCAAGGATGTCCACATCACCACTCCTATTCAGTATACTACTGGAAACATTAGCCAGAGTAATTAGACAAGAGAAAAAAATAAAAGAAATAGGGATAAGAAAAGAAGAAGTTAAATTATAATTATTCACAGACACCTGATACTCTACATAGAAGACCTCAAAAAGTACATCAAAAACTTCTAGATTTTATAAACAAATTCAGTAGCATAGCTAGACACAAAGTACACACTTAAAAATTAACAACATTCCTCTACACAAACAACAAACTCATTGAGAGAGAAATTAGGGGAACAATCTCTTTATAATAGCATGCGCCCAAAATGACAAACTTTGAAATCAATCTAATGAAGGAAGTGAAGGATGTAAATATTGAAAAGTGCAGTACTCTGAAGAAAGAGATTGAAGAAGACATCAGAATATGGAAAAATATTCCTTGGTCATGAAAAGAAAGAACAAACATAATGAAAATGACCATATTCCCAAAACCTTGATACAGACTTAATGTAACCCTAATCAAAATACCATTATCATACCTCACAGATCTAAAGAAATATTCCTAAAATTCATTTGGTCCTAGAAGAGACCTAAAATAGTGAAGGCAATGCTGGGCAACAAAGGTCACATAGTAGACATCAGAATCCCTGACTTGAAATTATACTTCTAAGCTTCTGTGATAAAATCAGTATGTTACTGGCAAAAAAACCCCAAAACAAACAAACAAACAAACAAAACAACCAGATCTGAGATCAGTGTGGAACAGAGTAGAAGATGCAAACACAACCACAAGCACATTCAGACATCTTATCTTTGACAAAGGAGCCCAATATGCCCACAGCAAGAAAGACAGCCTCCTTAATGATGGTGCTGGAAAAACTGGCTTGCCACATGCTGAAGACTAAAACTAAATCCATGTCTATCACCAGGCACCAAACTAAAGTCAAAATGGATCAAAGACCTAAATATTAAAACAGAAACACTAAAGCTACTGGAAGAGATAGTAGGTAGAAATCCTGTAGACATAGGGATAAGCAAAGAGTTCATGAACAAAACCCAAACTATTTGGGAAGTACTTCAAAGAATTAACAACTGGGATCTCTTCTTGCACAGCAGAAGAAATCACCAACAGAGTGAAAAGAAAAACCCTCACAGTGGTAAAACATTTTAGCCTATTGTCTTTCAGACAAAGAACTTCTATCTAGAACATAAAGGATTGAAAAAAATCCAGAATCTCTCCAAATTCAAAGACCCAGTCCAAAAACAGACACCTGATATGAATACGTACTTCTCAGATGAAGAAATAAAGATGGCAAATAAATATAAGAAAAAATGTTTGACATCATTGGTCATTCAAGAAATGAAAATTAAAACAAAACTTTTTGGTGAGATTCCATCTCACCAAAAAAAAAAAAAAATGACTATCAGAACCAAATCAACAAATAACAAATTCTAGCAGTACTGCAGCAAAAAACGGTCAATTCTCCACTGTTAGTGGAAACACAGATTGGTAACCACAGTGTGCAGATTCCTCAGAAGGCTAGGATTAGCAGTTTCATTTAACTCAGCTATCCCTCTTCTGGGTATTTTCCCAGGAGAAGTAAAAATATACCACAGCAGTATATATGCACCCACGTTTATAGCATCACAATTTGTAATAGCTAAATTTAGGAAATAACCCAAATGCCCATCAGCTGAGGAATGAATAAAAAAGATGTGGTACTTTTATGCAATGTAGTAATATTGAACGATAAGGAAGGATAAACTCAAGGCTTTTATAAGTAAATGAATGCAACTACAGGTCACATTCATAAGTAAAATGCACAGATTCACATGTGTAAACATGCATATTGAATCCCTAATGTAAGAAACTCAAAGACTAAATAAGATCCAAAATGTACAATAGATATTGTAAAAGGGTAAGAAATTGCTCAGAAGAAAATAACAAATGGAATGGAGGAGAGCATAAAGGGAGGAATAGAAAAAAAATACATATATATGTATACAAGATAGCTCAGATATTTTCACTGCAAATTTCTATTAGTTCACTGAAAAGAACAGTTTTTGCTTGTATAGTTTGATCAATTTTTCAAGTCTAATGTGAGCAACTACTTTGAAGATGACAATATGCCATATATTAACCACTGTTAATCCACTATTAGCTTGTTTTGGAATTCCATATCTATTATATTTTTTCTCTTTAAAATAAAAAAGAGGCATCTATTGAGAGAGTAAAGGAGCAATTGTTTGTTTAACACGCAACTTTGTTAAAAAGAAGGACTATTCCAACTCAGAGGATAAAAGATGGTATAACTGTGATAAGGGAAACAAATATGAAAGTACAGACATGATTTCCAATGAAATTTTTCTGCCTTATATTACTTTTACTATTTTGTCTAGTAAATTTTATGCAGAAAGAACACACTTTACGACATGGCCTTTTATAATAATTTTCCTTCCTCCATGTTGTGCACGCTGTGCAGAGATGATTGAGTCCTCTCTCCTTCCGCTAGGGAGATGGTCTCCTGGCTTAGGACAACACAGATCCTTCTCAGGAAACTTCTAGAATTCTTCTGCCATTACGTCTCTCATCTGAGTGGACAACAGCATTTGTGCTTGTCCTTTGCATCTACTATACTGTGAGGCTCTATGAGCTTAGCGGAATAATTGTTTTAAATCTCTTCAGCCTAGAATCTTACTATCTGGAAATTCTATTTAAATTATAGTGGCAACAGACTGATAGACCACATTTCTAATTCTAGATTCACCTTTTTGCTTGGAAAAGATAGTTAATTTCAATAAGAATTAGTTTCTCCATTAATAAGATGATGATAACTTTATCTTTATTGTAGTTTGCCTAGTTAATTAAAAATAACAAGCATACTAATATATTTCTTCCTTTAAGGCCAGGCCAGTGGCAGATTATTACTAACCATTGACTTTGTGTTGTGAATTAATATAGTCCCCAATATTTATCATAAATATTTTAAGATTATTTTGATTTTACACACCTTCTGTAGACTAATAGATCTTACAAATTTTCTCCTTCTGTCTCTGTTTCTCTGTCTCTGTCTCTGTCACTGTCTCTGTCTCTGTCTGTCTCTTTCTCTCCTTTTTCTGATTATTTCCATTCTCTGCACTGTGTGGCTTTATCTGCTTACCACAGTAGGGACTATCTCTTCAGTCAGGGCTTTTTTCGGTGGCAATTATACCTTTTCATTAACATCTATTCTTAACAACTGTAACAAGAAGACACTGAGAATAATAGTCCCCATCTGTAATTTAAATATTTCTTTTAAAGCAGATTTATTATTCTTCTTGTGGACTACAGATTCCACCATTCATATTATCCAGTATGTCAACCTGAAACAACCTGCTATGATTTAAACTGTAATCTTTGTAAAATGAGATCTTGGCTAAACTATATTCTAACACCACCCAACTTCTATCTGGGAGATACAATACGTATTGCCAATTAAAATTTTCAATTCAGTGACTACATATTTTTACTGAATATTGGATTAATATTGTGAAAAGTATCCTTACATAATATTCCCTTTTAATTTTTTCCTCCTTTCAGATATTAGTATACTTTTCTGTTTGTTCTTGCATCAATAGTTTTGTAGGTAAATGAATATAAGTGACACATTAAAAAATTTAACGTGATCCCTAGAAGTTTGCTGTCATTCCTCAGTCTAAGGGATCTTTTATTAAACTGTAATGAATGTCCTAGAAAATTTAGAGAAGATGCAATCAGATTGTGAATACATGACTTGCCTTATTTCTCTAGTAGAAGACAAAATTGGCGTCTTGGCTCTGTCACCAGATTCTCTGAATGTTTTCTCTTATGTGTGAGTTTCCCCACTCATCTGCACAAATATTGCTGATGATTCATTAATAAAATTTGTGAAACCTGAGGCCATAATAAATTTGAAGGCTTGAATCAGCCACACCTTTTCCACATTAAAAAGCTCAGAATATCTGTTTGCTATTTATTGAGAACCCTCAGAATGTTTCTCTTAATTTTTTCCTAAGAAACAAGCGGTGCTTCCATTATTATTCTTACCTCTTTCTGAAAAGTGTTTATTGAATGCAAGATATTACTGTGATGGCTCATTTTGATATGAGAAAATAATTGCTTTGAATTCCCAAATCTCCATTTTTTGCTTCTTAGCAATTGTTTAGCTGATGCTATCGATGTTAATGGTTAAAGAAGTTGGCAATGAACATGCATCAGTTACCTTAGAACTTATATATGCTGACTGTAGACCAATGTAAACACGGGTACTGTCCTTAAGTTTTATCAAATTTTCCATGTGATAAAATACCATAGTAAAAATAAAGTAAATACTTTGTGTCTACTATATAATTACTGTACCTTAAACATTTTTGGATGAAACATGTCCTAGTAAAAATATACTTAGAACTTATATAGTCCAAATTACAGATAAGAAATTCCCTGGTTCTAAAATTCAAACATAATCTAAAATTTAGCTGTCATCTGATTATTAAACATCTTACACTTTCCAAATTACCTTTTTTGATTTAGAAAAGCTGGATTTTACTTTGCACTAAAGAATTTCCTTAAATGTTTTTGTGTGCCTAAACATATATACACTAGAAGATCAAGAACCACTTATTTGAAAGGTAAAGCAGGGGTCACATGTGCATTTTTGATCACAGTAATTCACCATCTCTCTTAGTGTACAATGACCCTGTGCTAACAAGGAATGATTTTAACAAGGAGGACAATCACATGTCCAGGGTTTTGCCTTTACATTTTTATTCAATTTTATTCATGTGTCCTACATATCAGTCAGAGAGCAAGAAGTTAATGGCTCAGATTTGGCACACAGGTTAATATTTTCAGGCTGTATGATGTCATGAAATTTCTGAGTAAAACAAATGGGAGTCCCTGGACCTAGAACTATGAACTCACCACCCAAGCATGAAGACGTTGGAGGACCACAATTTCAGGTTTCATAGTCCTCATTTTTCCAGTAGGAGTTATTGCTTTTAATATAGACTCTGTAAACAAATCAACAACACATCACAGACCAGTGGAAAATGTAGAACTTTGATTACCTTTGTTGATGTGCACAACACAAATGTTCTTGTTTTCCAGACCTTTTGTCTCTTGCCAATTTAATGCAATATTAACATAAGGTTGCATTTTGTCTTTTACTCAGGATAAATAATTTCTTCAACACATACCTGTTTTTAAAATGTCACATGTATAGTATCACCATAAAGAATTATTGTCTAATTGGGAGATTTGGATGCTGAAAGAAGAAGAAGGATATTAAAGTTAAGTCATTCCAGTCTCAGGTAGACACATTGTTACTCATAACTAAACCTAGGAGATTTTTGCAATTATTCATATAATATTAATATGAATAAAAATGGGGTGTGTATGTATTTTTTGATCCACAATAGCCACAGAATCCTTATAATTCTAGTAAACCTTTATATCAAGTGAAAATATTTGCTGTAAAATTCTATGATCATTGCATTCCAATTTCATGGAAGAGTTTACTATAAATGTTTTGATAGTGTACTGATGATAAAGTATAAAATTATTTCATCTCTTTACTTTCTGTTAGTCAAAAACAAAAGGAAGTTTGTGTATCTGCATTTAAAATTCCATGCATTGGATGTAAATATAAAATATAACAAGTATCTCTTCTCCCGGACCTTTGTTTGAAAAGGACTAAATTTTAAATTGTAATCTGGCAAAGCACTGGCTACCCAAGGTAATGTCATTCACTTAAGGGAAAAGGAAAATTGATACTATCATTTGCATTTGTTAGATGGTGTAAGTAAATACTGAAAAGTTTTCTTTGAATTGGTCATATACTGGTGATGCAAATGTAGGTTCCCTTATGACTCCAATAAGCTGGTCAAATACAATGGTAGAGGAGTGTTTACTGTCATCTCAAATCATAGAAAACTGAAAGTATATGTCAACTCCCAAAGCCACATCATTCTGAGACTGCATCTATCACTTGTCCATCTGCTATTCCCAGTGGCTATTGACATCTCTATCTGTTGCTGAATCCACTGTAACTATAAGCATATACATAGGGAGAAATAAAAATTTCTGCACAACAACCCATAGGGTCTTTTTGCCCAAGTTTTCGCCATAATAGAGAAATGGCAGAAAATTACTTCTTCCAGAAGGGCCTGAAGTCTAAGTCGTGCCCTACGAGTGCAGCATCTTTGATAAGACAGGCCAAATAGAGTGTTCAAACTAGTGGACATGATGCAGAGATGGATACTAAGGAAATTTCTAGAGGAACAAGGCAAAAATGTTTGATGTGTTACAGTTTACTCAGCAATTACACTAATCATGCCTGAAGGAAGTGCCTTTTATTTGCTTAATATTAAAGTTTAGAAAATAGGAAATGTTCAGATTTATCTGGGTTGCAATGAGCAAACAGAAGGAGCAGGCTTCATGCACTGTGGATACTCTTTGTCACACCCCAGTGCATCACTGGGTTCCAGCACCTGCTGCCAGGAACAAGAGCCTCCTTAGGCTACCATGTGCCATAGGCCTGGAATAGTACTGCATCTGGAATCTCTGCTTTCTGTTCTATTAAGCATATATTTGCAATATATAAAGAACTCATTCACCGTGGGGTATTGGTATATATACACACTGAATCTGGATCCTCTTTACTATCCCTTCACCTCACCTTCCCTTCATCTTCCCCATCCCCAGATCCCCTTCCCATCTCCACAGAAATCTCTCTCTTCCAAAACACTTTACCTTTAGAGACTCCCTGGGCAGCATAATCAGAAGTATAAACACAATAAAGAATCTAGATCAAATTTTTTTAAATGCATACACTGTTCACTTAGGACAGTTGGGTAATTTTATTGTAGAACAGTTTTATGACAGTAAAATGTAACACACGTGGCTTTACTTGTATCCAGTTTGTGAAGTTATCATCCTGTGCAAAACACAACCTAACAACATAACAACATTTCCAAATGTCACTACAATAGGAGGAGGGAAAGAAGAGTGGAAGCAAAAAAAGAAAGGAGAGGTGCAAAGAGGAAGAAGAGGAAAAAGAAGCAGAGGTAGAGAGAGAAAGACAGAGAGGGAGAGAGGGAGAGACAGACAGAGACAGAGATAGACAACATTTTTGCAGATACTCATTAGATCAAACGACATTCCAAGTCTCCAGGCATCTTTTAAAATATTTCACGATGACACCGTGAGAAACCTCAGCAGGAGGTAAGTCACAGAGGTACTAAAATCAACTACCTGAAAAAAAATTTATTAAACCATTTGTGTCTTTACCCATGAGAAAGAAAAAGTCTAAATCAGCTACCTTCAGGAAAATATATTAAACTAATTTGTGTTAACACCAACACAGCAGGCAAAACCAAAATAATGCTGTGACCAGCAAATAAGGTCCACAGTGAAGAGAGAAGAAAGTGAGATAGGGAAAGAACAAAAGCAGTTTATCATTTAAAAAGAAGAAAAGTAGTAATAACCGTGGAAATAACTATACTCCCTGCATTTTTTTTGTTTTACTCTTTGAAACTTGCATGATTGCATTTTCAGGCAAAATATTTATTCAGCTTATTGGTGTATATTTAAGAATTCTATTGTTTGTGACTTTTTAACTCAGATTTTAAATTTCACTTAGCCTTTTATTAACGTCTTCGCATACCTTGTTTTTGCTACACTTATCTGTCTTGCAAATGTAACATATTGTCTTGTGTCATATCTCGGATATCGTCAAAATATCTCAAACTATGTTTTTATATTGTGATTGAAACTGTGAATACAAAACTATATGTTTGCATTAGGCTACATTCATGTATATGTGAAGAATCAACACGCATGTGTTTTAAAGGCATTTGAATATAGGATTACATAACACTAAATGAGTGGTAGAGTTTTTTTATTGAAATGTAAACTGTTCCCTTTCCTGTACATCTATTTTTCTCTTTTTTAATGTATTATTTTTTTCAATTAGAATATAGTCGACAATGATGTTCTTAAACAAGAATCTTAAAGAAGATTTTCTTATTCATTAGTAGAAATTCTGTAAACCTTTCTATCATCTTGGCTACCAAACTCATCACTAGAGCAAAACTAATAAATTTTAAAACTTATTTGAAATATTATGTGATTGTATGAAAGCTATCTAAAATTAATCATTTTTACCATGACTATGATTTCCAATAGAATAGATTTTTACACTGCTCCACAATATATAGACCTTTATTATCCGAAGTGCTGCTAGTTGATATAAGTATGCACACATCAGAATTGATGGAATAATTTGCAACTCAGTAGGTTGTCATCATCCTATAAAGAAGTCTATGTTTAGCAAGAAAGCACAGTGGTTCCATATAATGCTATTAGAAACTCTAAATATCAAATAGATATGTAGATAAATCTTCAAATGTATAATGGTCTATGTTAAATTGGATCACTACTTGGATCTATTCTGCATAAGAGACAACTATCTCTAATTTCTAACATCATAAATTAAATAGTATTATCAACGTACACTGAAAACACTTTGGAGACATGTAATACATGGGTCACTTGTTCTGGAGTTCAGAAGCTTTTAGGGTTCAGAAAAATACATATACTAAAACAGTAAATAGATAAAATCCACAGGGGCTTCTGAAGGAATATCTGGTACTCAAACATATTCACATGCAGGAAAAAGTTGATGTTTATAAAAAACAAAATATAATGTCTGTACGTGGCTTTGTATCAATGGGTTTCATGCTGAGTTAGTTTCTGCTAGGCAGTATTTTGCTACAAATTGAGTTATGTGGAAAAAAAACCAGACTTAAGGGATTTGAAAGAAAATCAGGTTTCAGAGGTTTTTCAATTATGGTTAATGGGTTGTATACATTTAATAACTCTTTTGTTTATGGAGGTGTTTGTTGAATACTTGTGATGCAGTCATAGTTTAAGCAAATTTACATTGGTTATTTTATACAATACTCAGATCAGACCCGAGAAATATGAGTCGTTATATCCAAATAAGTTTTCAGCTCAAAAGTGGAGCCATTCTTGAAAGCCCAGTTCTGTTCTTAAGCCTTTTTCACCGACCATTACAACTTTCCCATTTGGGTGAGAAAACTTTCACTTGATTACATTACTTCTATATTTATTTGGAAACACAGAACAGCAGTAAGATTAAAATATGCACTTGAACATATCAACTGAGGGAAACTTGCTATAACTGCTGGATAGTTCTGGGCTTTTCTCCAGCTGTGTTTTCTCCAATCCCGTGCTAAATAGATTCATGGGATAAGAATGACAAACACTAGACCAATAGTTTCTGGTGATTTAACAGTGTTGGTTTTCACAAACCATTAATGTGTTCAGAGCATCAATAAAATAAAAGGCATAAGTCATTTGAAAAAACTCATTCCAGGCATGGTTAAGTAAATTTATACAAAAACAATCAGTAATAACATAGCAAAAAATGTTTTTAATATATCTAAAGCCCTTTAAAATTAATCAGTTATTAAAGAATTAAAAATAAACAAAACATAATAATCTACAGGATATAACAAAGCATATGATTTTTAAATGAAATTAATTTAATGATTTACAGCTCTAGCACTATAGAATTTTTTTTCTTGGAATCTTTTATGTAAACTACTTTTCACCTATTTGCTAAGCTTTTTTATAGCTCCCTCTACTGTTCAAATATGAAAATGTTTCTTAAATTTACTAAAGTAATTTGGTTTAGAAACATAAAGCCAATTAAGGATTTATAGTTATTGAAAGCAAAATCTAGTATTTGCTTCCAGAAGAACCCCAGTGCCTTTTGACAGTACCCAGCTTACTTATTTTTCTTTACTTCCCTCCAGGCTTTCCCAAAGGAAACTCATTCCAAATATTTACATTTTCCCCTGGAGTCATACAAAGACAATAAAATTGTGGTTCTATAAGTGATGATATTTTCTCTTTGCATCTTTAATCTGGCTTCATCCCTGTGATGCAGCAACTCAATTTTGTGGGGGGGGTGGATAAAATAGGTTTTACACAAAAATGACTTATATTTATAATTTGTGCAAAACATATCTAAATATTATACACAATCTATATAGTTATAGTAGTATATTGAGTAAAACTTGAATTTCTTCTATTGTATACTTAAAGTTAGCAATCTAGTTTTACACCAGCCTTCTCGAACAATGAAATCTCTGCTGTAGAGTATGTGATAATAAACACACTTGTTTTAATATTTCACCTTTATTCCCATTTTATCAATAAGTTTCTCTGAAGCTTTTAACATTCCATGTATTACAAAACTATTAATTTCAAAAACATAATGTAAATTAAATAATTTAAAAATATGATCTATTTTAAAATACATTCACATAAGTGATATGAAAGTATATAAAAATCTTCATCTTTAGAATTCATTAAGACTCACAATACTGAGTTAAATGAATGTTAAATATTTTACAAAAGTAATGATAAGGAAATCTAAAATAGTAATGCAATATTAAATTCATATAAGTATTTTCAAAGGTAAATTTGACTGTCCTATATCAGCATTAGATATTATGTAATAAAGTTTTCTTAATAGAGTTCATATCATTATTAGTAATGTTTACTTTTACTGGGACTATGTAATTTTCCATTTATCCATACTTAGTCAATATATAGAATTTCATAATTGTGATTAAATAACAAACATTAAAATAGGTGAGACTTACAATCACAATAAAAACACCAACAATGGCCATGGGACTTGGAGATTTTTGTTTCATGGTATTGGGAAATAACGTAGTATTTAATTCCATGAGCTAGAATCATCAAGCTCTAAGTCTCAGTTAAGATGGTGGTAAAACTTTTCAACAATTCAAAAACCAAAATGCAAAGAGATAAAGTGTAGATGTTAAGAATATACAGTTGTTAAACATTTCTCTAAAGATTCACTTTAACACTATATAGGTAAGAGTCAGTAAATGCTAGGAAACTTTCACATAAATTGTATCAGCCTATAGAAGAAACAGTACAGTCATTCTTTAATCTTGGCCCCTGGTATTGATTGCCAGACCTCTCCCCCAAAACATAAGGATACAAAAACCCTGCCTGTCACACTCTTATAAAACTGCATAGTATTTGTATATAACCAATGCTCTGTAGACTACCTAATCAAATGCCAGTTGGATGAAAATATTTTTATAGTCTATTATTTAGGGAAAAATCAGATGTCAATATATAGTCAGCATAGTATAATTTTTCTCAAATACTTTTGATTGGCTGAATCCGTAGATGTGGAAGTCAAACTGGGCTTTTTTTAAATCCCCAGCCCTCAAACTGGAATTTGTAACTGATTTCACTATTTAAGAATCAGAAATATTTTGTCAGATTTTTAGAAGGCTGATGCTTTGTAAAACATCAATTAATAGCAGAAATACATTCTAACGTTTTTTAAGGCCTGGATGTGGAATAGCATTGTCTAAAGTACCGTCATAGAAATGTGGGACACTTCAAGAAGTGATATTAGAACACAGGTATTGGATCGTAATGCCTTTTTCTGTCTTAAGCATAAGAGAAGGGAAGAAGTAACTTCCATACATACATATTAAGCATACACATGTATAGCACTTGCTGCATACTAGACACTACTGTAATACTCTGAAAGCAATTGGGAGTACTGGTGTTTAAAACTGGGCACAATGGCCTCAAAGTGGATGCATTTAACCTCTTCATTATCCTCATTTTTCATTCTATTCCTTCTCTCTGCTGCTGTGTAAGAAACAACTTCTCTTCTCTTCTCTTCTCTTCTCTTCTCTTCTCTTCTCTTCTCTTCTCTTCTCTTCTCTTCTCTGCTCTGCTCTCTTCCTCTTCTCTTCTCTTCTTCTCTTCTCTTCTCTTCTCTTCTCTTCTCTTCTCTGCTCTGCTCTGCTCTGCTCTTCTCTTCTTTCTCTTCTCTCTTTCTCTTCTCTTCTCTTCTTTCTTCTCTTTCTTCTCCTCCCCTCTCCTTGGCTCCTCTCCCTTCCCCTCCCCTCCCCTCCTTTCATCCCCTCTCCTCTCTTTTCCTCCCTTTCCCTTCCCCTTCCCCTTCCCTTCCCTTTCCTTCCCTTTCCTTCCCTTTCCTTCCCTTTCCTTCCCTTTCCTTCCCTTCCCTTCCCTTCCCTTCCCTTCCCTTCCCTTCCCTTCCCTTCCCTTCCCTTGTCTCTTTCCATTCCCCCTCTCTTCTTTCTCTTTCTCTTTAATAAAATTAGGAATACACTTGGAATCACATCAGTTTGAAGTAGGAAGTTTGATCTTGTGTCATCAAAAGAAACCTAATAATGACATTATTCCATGTCCTTCATACATTATTCAAAATAATACATACTTTCACACTGTGTTTCACAGTACATCAACGGGTAACCAGGATTCTTAGTTCCTATCTAGATGTAGTTATGCCAAAATAGTTTTGTCCTCAGAACTATATAAAACTCTGGGAATAATTTCACAGTTTTGTACAGAAAAGGGCTCTGTCTTAGACTATTTTGCTATTTTGCTAGTACTACATTACTACAAGCTGGGAAATTTATATGGTAATGAAATGATTTTTGGTTCAGCTCATGTTTCTGGTGCAAAATTGAAGTGTCATATATACTGATGGCCTTCTTGCTAGCTCTGTATCTCAAGGTGGCACAGGGGGCCACGTGGCAAGAAGAACTATGCAAGAGACCTAGCCAAACTAGTCTTTATGGAAGAACCCAATCACAGCACAATATATTACCATGTTCATCATAATCGATTATTATTAAATGTTTCACCAGGTCCCACCTGTTAATATTGCTTAGTCAATATTAAATTTCAGCATGAGTTACGGAGGTAGTGAACTGTATTCAAACCATAGCTGACTCCATAATTTTACTGAGTCATAAATTGATGTGTGAACCAAAATAAAAGATACACGTCACAGAAAAGCAAATTCTAGCATTTTAAAGAAAGATTACAAGTGGCATTTCCTCCCACACTTACCTATCCCCGGTTGTGTGCACTTTATCCACCGGACATGTGGAATTGTGTTATTCTTTTAATAGAGAACACTGCATAGTCTTAGCTACAATTCCATGTCTTTTGCCACTGATTTCATCAATTTCTTTTCCTTTTGGGGATATCAATCACTTTCTTTTTATTGAAGGAATCCAGCAAGACTTGAGCTTTCTTTTTTATTTTTGTTTTGCTGTGCTTTTAATTTTAATTTTAATTTTAATTAGTGTACCTCTTACATGTAACTTGGACAGAAGTATGGACTTTTTTGTTTCTATTGTTGTTGCTATTGTCACTGTTGTCATTGTGTGTGTGTGTGAATGTTTTGTAGTCAAGGTTTGCAAGAAAATAGATTTAATACAGGACACATAAGTTATAGGATTATTTTCTAATATCCACCTGAAAAGTCAAATGCAGAAGAATGGAAGAGATCTGTCCATGACTAGAGATCAAAAAGAATCCAGTGGAGGGTCTGGATCCACCCATGGCAATGTCCTCCACGAGTCCAGCTGGAGGCCCAGAGCCCACAACAGTGTCTCACGCAAGTCTGTATCAGGGTCAGCACTGGGAAGGCCCAAAGGCCAGTAGTGGAAGCTAGACAGTCTGCATCAGGGGGATGAAGGATCTGTGCCAGCAGGCTGAGAGGTCTGCACTGGAGCCCTGCAGTGACACTGCAGTAAGGACCAGAGCTTCCCTGAGGAGAACCGCAGCCACCCTCAGCAACAGCAAGGACTCAGGCTCTTTCAAGGGTGAGACCAGTTGAGTTCACAAGAGGAAAACCGCACGACAGTTCCCTCCAGGAGCAGCACACCACC
>PVJX010031081.1:0-12890 GCA_004027295.1 Dolichotis patagonum
ATGCATGCATGAATGAATGAATAAATAAATAAATAAATAAATACGAAAAAGGATTGGGAATGTAGCTCAGTTGGAAGGCTCTGGTTTCAATCCCCAGTACATAACTAGGTAAATAGAGAGATTGACAGCCAGACAGCAGACAGATACATGATAGATAATTTTTAAAAAATTACGCCTGGCTAGTCTTGCATAATTAGAGGTATGTCTTCATGAAGATGGCAATGTCATACCTCCTCTTTGATTGTAATCTTGCCTTTACCAGAAAATAGTTTTAAATGGAAGGATATTTGAAGCAATGACCTTAGAAATTGAATATCTTCAGACACTTATGCTTAGCATGTCATCCTTGTGCAAGGGCCATGCTATTCTTCTCTGTATTTTTCCAGTCTTAGTGTATGTGCTGCCTAAGTGACCACCAGATACTTATGCTCAGAAAAGAAACAAGTCAGGACCTCAACTAGTCAAGATCAATTTGTGTTAGGAGAAATACCATCACCAGACAAACTCCATATGGCCGGAAGTCCCACTGATGACTGAATTTCAAGCACTATTTTTATAGCTGGGTTTTTGTACAGCCAAGGAGTTTGCACACAGTTTTTTTCTAGCTGTATTTAGCTTGTTACTGGAGCTTAATTCTGGGTCTCTCTGTTGGCTGACTGGAGTGCAAATGGAGTGTAGGACCTGTCATGGAGAACAGATGCCATTTAGGGCTGCTGGCAAGCACAGCTGACAGCCTGTACAACCAGGAGCAGCAGGTTCTGCCTGATACTCGGTACTGCTGGTGGCAACTGTTTCCTGGCTGAAGCAAACATTGGTGTATTTAGCAGTGATGGATGGTGAGAAGCCATCACTAACACCCATTCCTGGATGGCGCCTCCGAGTAATGCATATTCTATGGTGAATATCTGGTCATAGGACTTTCATAATGTTGTTACAAAAGAAGTCAGGTGATTTCAACATAGAACTCAGAGAGAACATATCACCTAGACAATTATGCACAATTAAATTGTCACTGCACTGTTTTTAACCTAGACTCCCCAAACTAAAATGTGTTTGAGGACATGAACTAACCAATAAACTAAGAAAACATATTCTAGGGCTTGCAGAAGAAAGGGGGCAGAAAGGAGGGCATGAGTAGCATCATGATAATACCGTCTTTCTAATTAAAAATGATGCTCTGTGCATTCCCTCCAGACTGTGGAGCATAGACATGCATGAATTTTGTCACTTCTATATTCCTTAACTTTTCTTCTACTTTCTTTCTGTCACTTTAATGTTTTAATACTTGCTTTTTTCCTATTTCCTATATTGCATCCCTTCAATTCATTATGCTTTCCTATTTCTTCCTCTCTAACATCTTTAAAACATGACCATTCTTATTCTTTTGTCTAATTCTAAATTCATAAAGAGCAGATCACTTATGCTTTTTTTTGTGGGGGGTACCAAACTCAGGACCTCGTGCTTGCCAGGCAGGTGTTTGCTCTGCTGAGCTAAATCCCCGGCCCAGATCACTTATGCTTAAAAGGTATTGAGTAAGGAGTATTCTAACGTGTTCTTCTCACGAAAAACTCAAACCTAACATTGAACACCTGAATAAGGAATACATCATTCATTCATTCATTCATTCATTCATTTAAGATTGTTTGTTGAATTCCTACTCTATGCCAGGTGCTGTGCAAAAACCCCCTCCCACATAAATATCGTTTGTAAAGTAAAATGAGAACATCGGGTTTGATTCTATTCTGCATCTTTCCATGCATGAAAGATGCACCGAATAACTACTAGAAATCATCAGGCTTCACTCTAGATGCTGGAGTGCAGATATGAATGAAAAACAGTCTCTTCAATCTAGGAGCTCACAGCCTAGAAGACAGAGGCTAGAATGTAGATAGGTAAGGACAAAGCAACTTTCTGCATTGCTACATCTTAATTCCAATGCACAGATAAGAAAATGCCTTTCCTTATTAAAAATAATACAAGACTTGATTTATTTCACTTATGAGTATGGTCTCGAGTTGTGTCCATTTACTTGTAAAAGTCTTCAGTTTATCCTTTATGGCTATTACTCTAATATATATATATATATATATATATACACGCATATCATTTTTATGCATTCCACAATTGATGGGTATTTGGTTGTTTCCAAGATTTGCCTATTACAAATTGTGCTGCTGTAAACATGGGTGCGCATATATCACCACTGTATGATGTAAACAGTATTGTCTCACTGGAGTGAGAAACTGAAGTAGTAAATAAGATCCAAAATGTACAATAGATATTGTTAATTGGGAAAAAGCTGTTCAAAAGAAAAGACAAACTGTGGGGAAAAGGAGAAAGGAAGAAAAAGAAAAAGAAAAACAAAACAAAACAATATATATATATATATAATATATATATATATATATACACACACACACAAAATAGTTAAGATGGTTATAGTGCTAGTGGAGAAAACAGCATTCTGCTAACATTGTTTGGACAAGAGATCATGCCTATATCTTGTGCTCTGAATAACTACTAGGAAGACAACAATAACTGATGCAAATCTTTTTTTTCCCCATACTGGGAATTGAACTTACACCTCACACTTGCCAGGCAGGCGCTTTGCTGCAGAGCTACATCCCCAGCTCATCCCCAGCCCATCCCAACTTGCAATGTATTAAGTGTTGTAACTGTCCTAATAACCTGTTTTGAAACGTGGCTTCCTTGTTGGTTTTTTTCTCTTTAAAAATTAAAAAAAAAAATAAAAAAAATACTACTAGGTCTCCTGAGTTCTAAGGAGAGTTCCAGGAAACGCTCTGGATTGGTGGGAGGGTGTATACAGGCACCCTTCATCTCCTTCCTCATTTCTTCTCTCCTTAGAGGTACTGTCATTCGAGTTCTAAATGTTAATACTTCCTATTCATTATTTTCTGTTTCTGTACTGTAGCTTGAACTCAGGGCCTTTGCCCTGAACTATGTCTCTAACCTTCCCTTTTGAGAAAGGCTCTGTTCTCCCTAAATTGCCAAGTGGTGTGCACTACCATGCCTGACTCATTCTGACTACTTTTCAGTGCACAATTTAGTTGCATATAGTACATTCACATGGTTGTGGAACATCAGCTTCATCCATCTCTAGAACTTACCCATCATTCCAAATGGAAACTCTGTACCCACTAAATATTAACCCCTCACGGCCTCTTTCTTTAGCCCCTGGTGACTACTATTCCACTTTCTGATTTTAAGCAGTATTCTGACTATTGTAGGATCACATATGTGTAGAAACATAAAGTGCTTTTCCTATTTACTTATTTTTCTTCACATCAAAGTTTCTTGTTTCAAATTTCACCCATTGCTTTTTACCATGAAATAATATTCTGTGTTATGTGTGTATTGCATTTTGTTTAGTTATTCATTGACTGATAAACACGGATTATAGCCACCTTTCAGCTGTTATAAGTAATGCTACGGCATACAAATACATGTTTGAGTCTCTGCTTTCAAGACCTTCAGATACTTAACGAGGAGTAGAATTACTGGATCATTTGATAGCTTTAGGTTCAACTTTTTGAGAAATTGCCAAACTGTTCTCTATATGGCTGCACCATTTAACACTCTTACTAGCAGTGTAGCAAGGTTCTCTACATCCTTCTCAACACTGTGGTTTCTATTTTAAAGAAGTTATGGCCATTGGAGAGGGTGCAAAGTGGTTTTTCATTGTGGCTTTACCTTCTGGGGGAGTAATAGATGTTTGGTGTTTTTTTCATGAGCTTACTGACTAGTTGTATATCTTCCTTTTAGGAATACCTATTCACATTGCTAACCCATTTTTAAACTTTGATTGTTGCTTGTTTATACTTTTTGAATATTAATGCCTTATCTGATATGATTTGCAAACATTTTCACCCATCCAGTTTATTATCTTTTTGCTCTCTTGATAGTGTCTTTTGATGAACAAATATTCTTAGTTTTGGTGAAGTACAGGTTTGTATATATTTTTTGTTGCTTGTGCTTTGGGTATCATACTCACGAACTCACTGCCAAATCATACACCGTGTGGGTCTTTTGTTTGGTTAGGGGGAAATCGAACTCAGGACCCCACGCTTGCCAGGCAGGCACTGCACTGCTGAGCTATATCCCTGGCCCTAGCGTGTGGATCTTGCCTAGTGTTTTATATTAAGAGATTTATAGTTCTGGGCCTTCCACTTAGGAATTTTATCCTTTTTTAAAATAGGTGCTAATGTGGAACAGTATGCTACATTAACAGTAATAATGACATTTAAATGCTTAACTATATTGTTAATGGAAATATAGCTTATAGGAGAGTATTTCCAGAATCTCCAACTTTATCTTATTTTATATACACATATCTTTTTAAAATTTATCATTTTATTACATGTATAAGAACTAGATACCAACACACAGAGACTAGAACAGTGCTTATTGGGAACCCGGAGAAAGGAAGGCTCGATGTCACTGCTGCTTCCTTCTGCCTTCTTGTCACTCTGCCACGCACTGTTTCTCCTCTGTGATACCCTTCTGCCATGCTGCCTTCCCTTGGAGCCAGCCAATTATGGACTTAAACCGCTGCAAGTTGTGAGCTATAACAAACTTTCCTTCCTTTAATTTGTGAGTATCAGATATTTTGTCCCAGCAATGCAAAAAGTAACTAAGACAGCACTAGTATATAAAAACATAATATGGCATACTTTTGATCAATTCTGAGTATTTTAAATCCATTTTTAGTTACTTCAGTCCACTTTAATTATTTTTATATGTAATGTAGCACAATGGAATAATCAAATTCCATTCTTTTACATATGGGTATACAGCTGGGGATTTAGCTCAGTGGTGTAAGTGCCTGCCTGGCAAGCACAAGGTCATGAGTTCAATCCCTGGTACCAAAAATAAATAAATAAATAAATAAATAAATAAATAAAAATACATATGTGTATACAGTTTTCCCAGCACTATTTATTTAAAAACTGTGCTTTTCACATTCAATGGCTTGGCACTCTTGTCAAAAATTAACTGATGATGTATATAAGGGTTAGTTTTGTTCTGAATGTGGTCCCTTCTTAACATCATGACTTGATTTCTGACTCGTGGGGTCTAGGGAGCACATGATTGTACATAAGCCTTGAAGATTGTCAAACAAGATTTCAGCAGTATAATTCCACTGATTTCTTTTTTTCTTTTTTTTTTTTAAAGAGAATTATGCTTTTTATTCCTTGCTTTGCCAGTCAGGCAGGCTGGGTATTAGTTTGCTTTTTGGTGATGATCAGTCAAAAAGACCAAATCCCATATCCTCATCTGATTCCTGTGACTCTTCCTTGGTTTCAACCTTGGCTGGGGCAGCTGCAGCAGCAGGAGCAGCAGTGGTGGCTGCAGCCACAGGGGCAGCAGCCACAAATGCAGATGGATCAGCCAAGAAGGCCTTGACCTCTAAGCCCAGCAGTCTGGGAGGCTGAGGCAGGAAATGTTCAAGCCCAGCCAGGACAACATCTCAATGTTACCAAGACCCTGTCTCAAAAACACTTTTCAACTTTTAGTTCATGTGTCCTAGGCATGAAACAGCTCTGGCCACCAACCAGGCATCAAGCTAAGATGAACAAAGGACTGTTGTCTACTCTGCCCCTGACTGATACAAGAATACCACCACCAATGAGGTTTTTCTTTGCCCATTGCCAGGGGGGTGATTCCACTGATTTAAATACACAGGTAATAATGGTTCAAAAACATGTATTGCATCCAGCAATTGCACTGAGATTGGTCATCACTGTGAGTACTCAAATAAATATTTGCTAAACACATATTAAAAGCTCTTTATTTACTTGGTAACAATATAGTAAAATAAAATCTCTATTTTTTTTTTGGTACCAGGGATAGAACTCATGACCTCAAATTGCCATGCAGGCGCTTAAGCCACTGAGTTAAATCCACGGCTAATTTCTGTGTTTAAAGATGTTTCACTTCCTGTAAAAACAAATGCAATTCCTCAAATTAAAATCTGTGACATTGTCAAATATGCTGATAATTTCTTAAGTTTAAAGGAGTTTTCAGAGTTTCAAAAAGTTCAAAGAGTTCTTTATTCCTTCCTCCTCCTCCTTCTTCTTCTCCTCCTCCTTCTCCTCCTTCTCCTTCTTCCTCTCTCTCTCTCTCTCTGACTTTCCTTTGGGCTTCGTGTTATACAACACAGTACAGACCCAGAACTCTCTTTGATAAAGCTGCTATTAATCTTTCTCACACCTAGAAAGTGAGCACACAGTGACAAAGAATAAACAGATTTCTTCACATTTGTAATTTGTAAACATGAAGCAGTAGTAATAGATTTAGCTGTTAATTCTCCATAGCTATAATATGCCAAGCACTGAACAAGTACAAAGCATGCTGTGTTTTAATAATGCTTTATTCCAGACCCAGCTATGTGACAAGGTTCTCAGGTGTTCAATGGAATAGATGTTTCCCACATAATCATGTGGCAGATTCTTTCCTGGAAACATGCATAGCCTGTTTCAGGTCACTGTATTATCTGAAGCCATTTTCTGAAACTCACTGGAGGATGGCAACCCAATGATTTCATACAGGCAGACAGTAGGGCCTGCCAAACAGGGCCCATTTTGTGACGGACTGCTGAGCCTCCACTAGGGAAGATTGATAGTTGGCATGGCAACGATCTCATTTCTCAAGAAATGAGCTCCTTTTATTAAATTTTGCCAGCAATTGATCAATTCCTGATCATCATATCAAAACAAGACAAGCAGTTAATTAATCATAGATCTGGTTGAATTAAACAACAAACATTCAAGAGAGTCAGGGCAAAATCTTTTTACATGAATTTGGTCCAAGGATGCAAACATAAATAGTGACTGGTGTAGCAGAAATCCATGTGTGAGAATACAGATGTTCAGGACAGGAAAATGCAATGAATAAAACATACTTGCACAGTAACTTTAAGATTGCAATTTACTTTTTTTTTGTCTTTTGCCTTTTTTGTCTTTTGATACATTAAGATTAAACCATTTTTCATACCACACATGCCCTTATTTTTTGAGTCTTATGCTGAAAGACAGAGTAGCTGACTAATCTGGACAAGGACTGAACATTTCTTTCCTTTAACTCTTAATGCTACCATCACTCTTTTGCCTGCAATTTTAGGCTCTCAGCCTCTTTGCGGCAAAGAAGGAACTTGGAGAAGAGAAAGAATCCCATTGTGAAGAATGATCAAGATCATGGAGATGGTTTTGACTTACTCTGTTCCCATTTTCCTTTCTTCAACTTTCTTTCCATTTCCTGGCCACTCAGCACCTTCAACTGATTTTCTCCAGCCAAAATAGAAGACTGGTTTCTCCTGTAAATAATGCTTTTAGTTGAGGATCCTCAGGGGTTCACCCTCTTTCTTCCATTAACCAAGCTTATGTCATTATAAAAAGTGAAAATAGGTTAGCACTCTTGAGTGTCCAAACTGCAGATTAAAACCACACGAAAAGACTTAATGATATCAGACAAGTCACATAGTGCATCATGACAAATCATGCCTTTGGAAAAAGCAAGATGTTCCCATTCTTATTTCCATGAGAGATAACAGCAACTCTGCCCTAAGAGTCTTCATATCAGATTTAGGAAGGTTCCACCATTTATGCTAACATTGGAGATGAGGTGTAGCTTAGTGGTAGAGTGCATACTGTGGTGGGGGGGCAGGCATCAATCTTATGCAATGACAGATTGATTATTAGGGATGCATAAGCTATCATCAGGAAACTTGGTGCAGTTCAGCTCCTAATTTACTCATGTAGTATACAGGAGGGTGTCACTTCCTGACAGTTGTTGGGAAAGACTTGATGGAGCTGTGTTACTGTGTGAAAGCTATTTGCGTCAAAATTTCTTACCATACAGTTCCTGCAATAATGACCCTATAAGAGAACCAGCTTCAAGAGCTCCGGGACGGATTTCAAACCGGAATCAAAATAGACTCTTTTGCATAGGGGGAATTAGACTCCACACTACTGATAAGTGACTCATTACCTCTTGTGTTATCAAGATGACTGCTAGAAGAATTAAAAGTGATTGGCTGCAGGGTGTAAGTGCCTGCAGTCTACTTGGACTGTCTGAGAACTTTTAAAAATGCGATTGACTAAAAGCAAGCTAAAATAATTAAGATTATGGGCTATTTTACAAATGTGTATACATATGTGTATATATATATATGTATATTTGCCTTTGAGGATTTGCTGGGTATTATTTTTTTAAAGTAATGTTCTATGTATCCTGTGTAGCAAAAACAGTATTTCCTAGACATTCAAAAATTACTAACTCAATTTGAAAATAAATATATCATTGGTACCTATTATGAACAATATAAATCATACTAGGTCCTATGGGGCAAAGTTATCTAGTTTATAGTTTCATAACATAAAAATGTTGCCAGGTATGGTGGCAAACACCTGTCATCTGAGCACGTAGGAGTCTGAGTCAGGAGGGTTGCTGGCCTGGGCTACACCGTAAGGTAAAGGACTGTCTGAACTGCAGAGCAAGAACTTATTATTAAATATATATATGTGTGTGTGTGTGTGTGTGTGTGTGTGTGTGTGTTTATTTAAGCAGAAAAGCCACACAGTGGTAACAAATTGAAGTCCACAAAAATTATGCCTTGTTAGACTAACCAGATACCTTTTTATGGCCAAAGGCTTAGTCTGTTAGGTCACGTGGCTACTGTGGCCCTCCTCTAACCTGGGAGTCTCACTGCTTTTGATTGATTTGTGAGATGATCTCTTGGAAGCTGGAAAGATAGGGTCTAATCCTCCTTATTTGATGACAACATTGTGAACACTCTAGGTTTCAAACCACTACTGTTCATTCTGAAGTTTCCTGAGTACAACATAGGGCCTTGCATCTAGTTGCTGCACACTATATGGTTGTAACATTGAACGGGCTGAATCAAGAGGGGTTTATAAAGGAGTCCATGGTGGAGGAAGGAGAACATGTGGAGTGTCAGGTGATGTTGTAGTATCCAAGGCCTCTGTGTAGCACTGCCTGCAATCTGTTTCCTACAGTGACTCAGGGGACTAGAATATAGGGCTCACCTCAGTTTTGTTGGGGCAACAGATTTGGTGGTGAGGCAACAGGAAAATATTCACACTGGTGGACGTCTTCCTTCCCTTGCATCTGGGCTGGGGCTGACGCTGGGACTCAATTTAATCAGTAAAATATAGCAGAAATGACCTTGTGCACTTTCTGGGTATATGGCCATAAAAAAAACCTGTTGTTTTTGTTTTTGTGACCATGGGAGCTGTGCAGCCTCCTGTGTTGCAGGAGCCACGTGGAGAGTCCACACTGAGAGGAGACCGCATGGGAGAGAAGGTCCATTTCGGCTAACATCTGAGCTGAGCAGGGCCCTAGCTGCACCAGCTACTACTGTGTGTAGCTCTGTGAGTGATCAAGATCCACCCAAGCACTACCTAGATCAGCCCAAACCCAAGTTGAAAATCACAAGTGAATAAAGTGGAGATGGTTGTAACTCACCAAATTTGGGGGTAGCATGTTACACAGACATAGGTAACTGAAACATTTCCAAACAACATTGGGAGGACCCGGCTATGTAAAATTGGGACCGTTTTAGAGTAGATTGTGACTTCCAGCCTCCAAACAAGGTAGAAAAGAAAAGCTAGTGTAAGTAATAAAATGAAAACTGGGTTTAGTTGGCTATAAAGGACTCGCCTCTGCAGTCCAGCTCAACACAGTAGAGAGGAAGGAAGTTACAGGGTAAGATAAGAACTCCCAAAACAGGCTCAGCTCTCTGGAGTCTAGTGTCAACAGCAGAGGATATTTACAAAGACTTGCAGCTGGTAATTTAAAGGTTACAGTGTAAAGGGGTTATAGTAGAGTATGAGGGTTAGATAATTGCTACTTATGGGGAACTTGCTAGGTGCTAAACACTGTACTGAATATTTAAAAATGCATTATCTTATTTAAACTTCATAATATTACCATGAGGTCAATACTTTCTAGCTTAAATATTTTAGACATAGAGAAAATAAGACAACTCACAACCATACTTATACCTTAGTTTAAGAAATAAGAATAGAAATACAGTAGAAAAAGCACTATAAACCTCTCCATGATCACATCATCTCTATTTTTTTTTTTGTACCGGGGATCGAACTCATGACTGCACACTTGCAAGGCAGGCACTTATGCTGCTGAGCTAAATCCCCAGTCCCTCACATTATCTCTTTTATCCCTGATGCACAGGTAACTGCTTTCTAGGGTTTGGTGTTTATTGTTCCTATGCATGTGTTTATAATTTTATTATAGAGCTGGGCGTGATAGTGTGCATCTGAAATCTCATCATTTGGAAGGCCAAGGCAAGAGGATCACCATGAGTCTGAGACCAACCTAGGCTACAGAGTGAGTTCAAGGCCAGCCTGAAATATAGCGAGATCCTGTTTCAAAAAACCCCCTAAATTTAATTTTATTACAGGCTTTATATTTATACAACAAATTTGTAGAAATCTCTAAATAAGTGATAATATTGTTTTACACATTTTTGACTTTATGGAGAATCTTATTGAAGGTCGGTTTTTAGTTAATATTAGATTTTTTAGATGCATCCATGTTATGGCGTGGAGCATGGTGTATGCTGCATATTGTATTCTACTGTGTAAATATACCACAGCTTGTTTAGCCATCCTCTTGTCGGCAGGCATTTTGTCACTAGTTCTTTGCTATTACAAATGGAGTTGTAGTAGACATGCATGTGCATTTTCTTTAGACATCAAGAAGTAGAATTGTTGCATCATGGAGCAAACATCGTCAGTGTTACTAGATATGTGAGTTTTCATATTTACACTCACACTTGGAATGTATAAAAGTCTTCATTGCCTTATCATATTTTATATTGCTGGACTGTAATATTTTTGCCAAGTGGACCATGTAAAACAATGTATTTTTTGTGGTGTGTGCCTGTGTGTGTGTGTGTGTGTGCCCTGTACAGAACCCAGTTTCTTGTAAATGTGTTAAGAGCTCTGCCACTGATCTACATCCCCATTCTGTTTAGTATTAATTTTTATTCCAGTAGTAACTAGGGATGATGTCAGTCCATTCTGGCTCCTATGACAGAATGTCTTGGAATGACAAATTTATGAACAACAAAAATTTGCTTTTTATGGCTTTAGAGACTTGGACATCCAAGATTAAGGTGCCAGCAGAGTAAGTGTCTGGGCAGGGCTTGCCCTCTGCTTTAGAAATGGCACCGTTTGTATGTTTTCCCATGGCAGGTCAAATAAGCTCCTTCTCTACTCTTTTAGAGAAACTTTATTTTTTTTCTTTTTGGTACTGCTAGGAATTAAATGTAAGGCCTCATGCAGGTATTACTGAGCTGCACCCCTAACCTGGAGGAAGAGTTAGAATTGTTTTCATATATTTATTCATATTATATTGTTTCATATATTTATTCACTATTTTTTACTTTAAATTGCTTAATCCTACATTTTGCCCATTTTTCTTTGAGTTGCTCATTTTCTTTAAACTGATTTTAAGAAGGCTTTAATACAGAGTCTGCCAAAAAGTGTATACATACTTCAGGGAAAGAAAAACTTGTCTAAATATTTTAACATTAAATGTATTGAAACATCATGAGATTAATACAAGTTACCTTTGGCCTCTACAATCACAAGAGGTGTTCAAAGTGGTGGCCATGAGCCTCCAGATATTTCCTGGTACGGCGAACTGCTGATCAGGTAACCTTGGTTGTTGAGATTGCTGCACATGCATTTTCAATTTCTTCTCTAAGGGCCAGCAGAGTGGTGGGTTTTGTCCAATATGTAGCATCCTCTAGGGTCTCTCTTATGAGGGTAACACCATCTGCTGAAAAAAATGTCACTATTTTTCTGTTCTTGAAATGTGTACTCATTTTTGGTGGACTCTGTATATTCTAGATTATATATTTTTTATTTTAAAGAGAATAAAACAAAAGATGGCAGAACAAATCATATCAGAACAGAACAACATAAGCAACACAGCACTTTACAATAAGACAACCGGACATTAACAGTAGCTATCAAAATACCTCTTTCTCTGTTATAGTTGAGCATAGTTTCAAATACAATAATATCAAATATAACACAATAGTATAAAACCATTCAAAAGAATGAAAGAATTACAAGGCATTCTGAACTGAATAACAGAGAATGATCAATGGCTACTATAATATCTCATTTTCAATAAAAAAATTAGTTCATACTATCACATATATTCAAATTCCAATAAGACACAACATGATAGAACCAATGGAAATAGAAGAATAGAAGCATGGTAGGACTTCAGAGCAAGACGATATTAAATCAGCAATGCCTGCCATAATGTTTTGTTTTCTTCAAAACAGCTGTTCATACCATCATGCATGATATAGTCAAACAAAACAGAATAAAACCATTCCAACCGATGAATGAAAACATTGAAAGGCTTCAAAGCTATGAGATGGGGACTCATGCTTATCATAAAATCTTATATACTCTTACCAACTCTCATACTAGGGAGACTATACAGTATTTATACATGTGAGTTTGGTTTATTTTGCTTATGAGTATGGTCTCAAGTTGTGTCCATTTATTTATAAATATCTCAATGTGATCATTCTTTAACGCTGAGTAGTACTCCATTGTATAAAAATGCCACAACTTTTTAATCCATTCCTCAGTTGAGGGGCACTTAGGTTGTTTCCAAGATCTGGCTATTACAAATTGTGCTGCTATAAACATGGGTGCACATATATCACTGTGGTATGATGTTTTCAGTTCTTCTGGGAATATACCTAGAAGTGGAATAGCTGGGTCAAATGGGACTTCCAAATCCATCTTTTTGAGGAATCTCCAGTCTGACCTCCACAGTGGTTGCAACAGTCTACAGTC